>WBMW01005589.1:12725-140585 GCA_013396635.1 Penelope pileata
ATGTCAAAAAAAAAAAAAAAAAAAAAAAAAAAAAGAACTATACCAGTACAGCTACAATCAGTACTGTTTCTACAAAAATCATCTTAGAATCATAGAATGGCTTCGGTTGGAAGGGACTATCATTTAGATCCAACTCCCCTGTTCCGGGCAGTCGTCAACAACTAAATCCTGTTGTCCTGGGCCCCATCCAACCTGGCCTTGAATACCTCTAGGAATGGGGTATCCACACAAAATCTAGTTCAACCTCACAACTCCTCTAGGCAACGTGTTTCAGTGCCTCACCACACTGAGTGAAAACATTTCCCCAACATCTAATTTAAATCTTCCCTCTTTTCGTTTAAAACCATTTCCCCTTGTCCTTTCACTATCTGTCACTGAAAAAAAAATTGGTCTCCCTCCTGCATAGAAGCCCTGGAAGGCTGCAATGAAGTCTCCCCTGAGCCTTCTCTTCTTCAGGCTGAACACTCCCTCCTTTCATAGGAAAGGAACTTCAGCTCTCTGATCATCTAATCATATCAGTTTTCTTTCTTTGAATTACAAGATGGTTTGAACATGTTCCTAAAACATAGGCATGTCAAATAACAGATTTTTTTTCATAATATACTTTCAAAAGGCTTTTTGAAAGGGGGGAAATATGTCTCATGTTTTTCTTTTTCTCTGTGAGCAAATATGGATTAAATACTTGTGTTTTGTCAAGACCGTGTGAGATAAAGAGAGAAAAATAATTTTCTTCTAACCTTCACTTCTTGCAAGAATAAGCCATACCAGAGGCAATTATAAGAAAAAGTAAATTTCTAAGAGATCAGAGGAGGAACAAATGTATTAGCAGCAGTAATACAAATTTCATATATCTTTTTCTTTCTTTCTTTTTTCCATAATTCACCAGAGACTACGCTAACAGGGAACTCTTTAATTTAACAAGATAGTCATAAAGTATAGAAGCTTCCACTAATCTCATGGCATGCTGATGGTTTTCAGGTTATTAAAGTGAATTATATAGTTTTATAAATGGGATCAACTCAGTATATAGTAAAGTCAGGAGTGAATTTCACTACTATGAAACAAATGGATGTAATTAATTATGGTGTGAATCACTCTAGAAGAGGGCATCATGCCAGCAGAAGACTGAACAATGATGTGTTGTTTTTTACCTCTTGCCATGATAGCAATTGTTTCTGGGTGCTTTTATTCTCCTTTCACATTCAAAGAGATGTGTGATCACTGGGACAAGAAATAATTTTAAAAGGCAGCAAATCCAGAAAACGTAATATATAATGCTTTTGCTTTGCATTATTGCTGCTGCAACAGTGAACTAGTTATACATCTACCATACAAAACTACATTCATAATCTATATTAACCAAGTATGCTTGTCCAAAACAAGTTTATGATAACTATCACACTAATTTCACACCATTGCAATTTCATAATGGTCTGAGATAGGAAAGCTTCATCTCTCAGCTCTACAGGGTTAATGCTGAGCTATTAGCCATGCATTAGAGGAGGGACTGGAAGTCCCACCAGCAACTTAATGCAGTCACTGTAGCCGGAGCCATGCATTCAGTGAAGCAGTACTTTTCCTTTTGCTGTCAATCTTCAGTACCAGAGCAGCAGGGTTTTATTTTATCTCTCCTTTTCTTTTCCCATTTCACAAGGGTATTTAAAATTTGATCACAACAATGGTTCAGTTCATATGCATATTACAAACTGCTTTGGGGACTGCTCAGTGCAAAATGGGTGGATAATGTTACAGATTAACTTGACTCTGGAGTGTGAACTGTCAGCTGTATCCTTTAGCTGGGGAAAAGATTTTAAACACTACCTGGAAAATTGTGAGGCCTAATCTTTCTGCTGTGCTGGCTCACAGTATAATCCGCATAATGTGAATGCGCTTTCCATCTGACTGAGGCAGGCATGCTGTTAAGTGATTTGAGCAATTTGCCTGGTATAATAACCAGTTTTCTCTGTCTCACTGGATGCCAGGAACTTCCTGAAAATCTTTGCCTATGGCTTGACACAGACTGCTGAGTAGCCACAAAACTGTTTGATAAAAGCACCAGTTTTGTCCAGTATAAATCAATAGAATCCTGCTGCAATAGCTGTATTTGACTACAGCACTCAGCTGTTATCAAGTAGGGGACCTGTTCTGACTATTTTAACTTCAGAGTATGTATCTTTTTCCCAGCTGGTCTTCAACACAGCAGGGATGGCTGTGGTGTGTGCTTAGTATTTTATCCGAAGAATGTTCAAAATTCACAGCAGTCCACTGGCCTCCAGACAAAGATTAACTGAAAATGCATTTCAATGTAGATACCAAATTGTTTTCCAAAAGCAAAGCATGATTCCTCAAATATGAGCTCGTAAATCTAAGCTGGAAGTATTTTCCAGTAATTTCTCCTGTCTTTCATATCTGATACCACGCTATTTTTCCGAGACAGCCTCAAAAGCAATTATAAATCTTGAAATTAGTTGAAAGAATTTATTGTCAATGAAAGGAAGCTGGAAAAACTCTCCTAGCACCAATGCTCAAAACGTTATCATCCTTACTTCCGCTGTACTGTACTTTTGCTCATTAAAGCAGTTTTTAGGTAACAAGACACAGTATGTTTTCTGGATAACATTACAGCATAGTATGAATAATTAGCTTTATTCTGCCTGAAATTGGAGTTACTTACTGAGAAAAAGAATGTGTTGTTTTCTAAAGCTTTATACTATTTAAGCTAGAAAAAAATGGCACAAGTTAAATGCTTCTTATTCCATTATTATTTCATATAACTTAATTTTTTATATACCTCTCAGAGCATGGAGGAAAAATGCCAAAGTGTGCACAATCCCAGTAAGTTGGTCTGACAAAAGAACAAAGAATCTGGTGATCTGAAATTTCAATTACAACATAGGGCTGACAATCTCATATAAACTCTTGCTTATACTGAAGTTGTTAGAATTTTTGACCTTTACTCCAATGAATCCAGTTTTGCAACCTTTGTAAAACTTCTACAACACAAAAATATTTGTACTTTACTATGGTTTAAGTGTGCTATAAGAATAATACCTTCAATGATGTTCAAGCAGATAGTGCTTTCATGTTCCCTAGGCATATAATAAAATAAAAACACCACTAAAAATGTGGCTGGATTGGACTGGGCTGCATCTAGCAAGTACAGGTATAAGTAAAGGATATTTCCTTACAAACAGCGATAAAGAGCAACAGAGTATCACAAACAAGGAGATGGTTGGCAATTCAAGCATTCATTGTATATTTAACAGGCTCTACTTTGGATGCAAAATTATCACAGAAATTTGAAACACTTTTCTATAATACATCTAGCTTCTCCTAATCTGATTTGTAGCTGATTTCCAAATTTCAATTTGTATAATTTGAAACCAACAATTCAATTTTCTATTCTGAATTAGAATGTACAGGACTGTTAGCTGCTCACTTTGACCTGAGTTCCTGTGAGAGCCCTTGCAAGTAATCAATTCTATTGCAACTAAGAAATGCAAAAAGATAAAGCTTGACATATCTGCCATATTATAAGAAAGAAAAAGAGAGAAGAAATGGAAGGGAGAGAAGGGAAATGAGAAAGGAAGCCTGCATATGCCCCATGCTAGATTATTACAAAAAAAAAAAAAAAAAATCAGCTTGAACATCTGTGTGCAGATATGACATGCTAATATAGCCAAACACAGTAACAGCCACAGGGGATCTGCTGCTTAGCTGCCTCCAGTAATTTACAGTAAAGTTGTCTCCTAAGCACACACAGTTAACTTATGCATAAGGTTTTTGAAAATGCTACAGGAGATTCAACATGTTCAATACTACAAGGTGGTTCCCATTGGTGACAGTCTCTCCATTTCTTCCAATGACAGCATTTTTTCTGAGTCTCCATCACCTTTTCAAGTAAATACTGTGGAAGACTGAAAAATATTTTACATTTTTATTCCTTTAGATGACTAGATATTAAGAAAAACATGCAGGATAAAAAAATGTTAACAGTTTTCATACATATATTCAGAATATCTTTGTGACTGTCAAAACACCTCCTCTACTTTGTACTTGTGATTAAGGCAAACTCTGATCATTTTGAATTCTTGTTCAGACACAGCAAGCTTTGTTTTAAACTTACTGATGGCCAGCTAGATCTCATGCTCTCACATGGTGAAAAAAGTTCATATCTGCCTAACTGCCTACATTTTCAGAACATATCTGCTTATTCTCTTCAGAAGTAGCTGTCTATCTGCGAAATACACAATCTTAGTCTTATTTAAATTTGAATAAGTAATAGTGAATACTTTTTCATATGAATTAGAAATATAAATTGACTTTGCTTAGAATTTTACTGGAGATTTAATCTTCAGTTGACACTTGTATGAGACTGAGTTTTTAGCTTGTCAAATCATCCATGTCTCCAATCTATGATTTGGTTTCACCACACTAATTAGTTGCACACTGAGCAACAAAATTAGTATTTGCTTGCCTTGAACACAGACACAGCACACATAAACAGCACAATCAGGTACAGTATAAAAACATATTTTAACATTGCAAAATCATTAACAACGTTTCACAATGAAGCTTTGATTTAATATATAAATAAAAGCCTTAACTACAAAAGGACAGATGGAGATTTGTGATACAATTGCAAAAACATGGTACATGAAAAAATGTGCAAGTATTAAAACCCACAAGTTAAGGATGGAGGTTGCAGAGTGGGCAGGAATGATGTCTGGCAAAACCAAAATAATTGTGCAGAGCAAGCAAACAGGCAGAGTGTCTGATGGAAACAGAATAATCCTGCAGGATACGCAAAACTAGAACAAGCCATGATCCCAAAAATAAATGTCAAGAGCAGCTGAGATCACCCAATTTTCTTTTGGGGAGGAAGCAGAGGAACATATAACATCCGGAGAGTTTTATGGAGGAAGAAGGGGAAGAAAGAAGGCAACAGCAGTCTGTTCGGACCTCCCTTCTCAAATTTTTCCCTGGATTGATGGATTAGAGCTATCAGAATGAACAAAAACGGGCTCAGTTCAGTGGTATTGTACACTTGTAACTAATTTAAAATAAGTTTGTTTTGGACAATTGATCACGATTAAGAACTTAACACTGGTAATGAGTGTTGTTAATGAATATCAATTCAGCCAAAAGTTATTTTAAAGCTTGAAGCTGGGCAGTATTGGAGTATTCTAAACATTCCCACCTAATCTTTTAATTTTTGAGCAACTGAATATCTATAAATATGACATTAGGATTCTATTCTAAATTTCACATGACATAAATCATATGCAACTTTTCCACTTGGCTGTTATTTTCTTATAAGCCAATGTAGTCTTTAGGAAGTTCCATGATTTTATATTCTTTTTCTTCACCTTTCTGTACAAAATCATTTTAAGCTTGGGAAGGGACGAAAAACCAAAATTTAGACTGTCTGTTCTTCTGGCCTATATATTACATACAGCTGTGCGTGCATGCATATATATGTCAGATATAGAGAGTCTTAGGATTCATCTCTTTATCTTCTAGGAAGAGATAATTTCTCAGACTACGCACAGTCACTTGTGATGTCTTGAATTCATTGTATGTATGTATATACAAACATACACGCTATATATTTTACAGATACATAGATGCTGTATAAGAGAGAGACATGGTGCGAGGGAAAGAGAGATGCTTATACCTGTCACTCTCAAACCAAATCATTATTAAGTAAGCACTTTACAGAATAGATTGTTTTTTATATACATAGTTAAAGCTTGTCTCCCTCATCTCTACTTTCTGGATACTTCAAACATCATGTAGTAGTACTTCTGTGAGACAGACTTGCAGAATAAAAACCTTAGCATATAGAAAAGCATGGAAGAACAAAGTACTAAAAGAGAACGTATTTAAGATTTTGAATATCTATACTCCTTTTACTCCTTTTCCTTCAGCAGGAAACTTTTCAGTCTATGAAAAGGAAGGAGGAAATAAAATACAGTGATTACAAAATTTTCTTCTTATTTAATGACATTATATAACATTGATTTATACATCATTGGAATAGTCTATGGAAATCATGATGTTAATGGTGAGGCTATCAGTGGGCTTCTTAATTTGCAGTGGCTATTTCTCCTGACCTAATTTCTTTTCCTGCTTGAAAATTGTTTGAAATTTCTTCTGACTACAATCAGTTTTATTGGAAATACTTGTGTGTGTGTTTTCTCATAAGCCACCAGCAGAGTAATTGACTTGAAAGATGAATTACAACATTTGCACTAACAGAATATAGAGTTGTAGTGTGGAGTCTGGCTCTTTGTCCTCTACCACCCTCACTTCCTTCATCCTGAATGTGATTCTGACAATTGAGAAGTTTCATTTTTATCATGAAAGGCAGTCCCAAGAGAGCATCATTAATAACGCGCGTTGCACATTGTGGTTTATACTAGAAGGTTGCTTATTCAAAGGCCAGGGTATGATTCCTGAAACTTAAATAGTCTCTGAAGCAAATTGGAATTGGTATGAACTAAAATGCCCTTCATGATACTATAAAGGCATAATTTATTAACCTTATTTGCTTTAAAACTAAAAGAAAAAAGAAATATCCACTCTTTTAGATAAGAGAATACTCTCAAGCCGTTCAGTAAACACTCTTAGTGAGAAACGAGTATGAGAGAAAAAAATCTTGTATGTAAACCCATACTGAGGTCTGTCCTACTTACAAAAGTGTTCAAGCATGCAAAAACCAAGCACACAAAGAGACATAAAGGCAACTTAACAGCAAGAATGTAGCAAGAATCAGTGGCTTCTCTAATGCAACTGTTATGGTATTTGTGCCTTATATCTTTATCATGACATTTTTGTATGTAAGTACAACTTTCTATGAGAAAAATAAATTTTATTTAAAAAAAAAACAATACAAAAATACAATTTTGATGACATTTCAGCATTTCATTAAATAATAATTTAATACAAGAACTAAAAAGAAAGTCCAGACAATGACTTTGGTTTTGTTGATTAATATCTGTAAGTGACGTAGTTTCCTCCTCTAAAATTATTTTGTAATCACCTCTTGTCAGCATTTCCATGCTTTCCTTCTTACCTATTCATGCCTTCATGATAGCATGTGGACAAGATTTAGGGGAAGGAGGCAGTGGGAAATGTAATTTATTATGTGTAACAGAACTGCTTCTAATAAATCTCTCTGTCCATCTTCATAGAAGAACAGACAGTGAAAGGGTAATAAGAGCGTCCCCAGATAAACTGAGATATTCAGTGGAAAAAAATATTAAAGTTACTTGTTTTGCAGTGGGTGAAGGAACCAGGCTATTGATTAGCCAAGTTAATGAAACAAATAAGTCATAAGACTATTTAATTGTCCAGACACAAAACCTAGACAATTGACTACAAAGTCAGCAAAGCACTCATATTATCTATCATCTGTACTATCAATAAAATTGAAACAGTATTTGCAAGTTTATCTTGATTCCTTCACATTCTTTCTATGACTTCCAAAGCTTCTTCAGCTCATAGACTGCTCTATGAAAGGTGTAAACCTTTTGGATCATTTTCCAGCATTTGTCTCATGGGTATGAAAATGAATCAAGAATGCTTTCTGCTTCCTATTTAGAATTCCTGAAGTACTAATTTATCTATCGCTTGCAGTATGCTTTCCTATTTCTCTCTCACACTTAAATCTTGCCTTAAATGATTTGTTATCAATATTAAATAGTTACAAAAGCACTTCTTGTTCCTCCCATACCTTAAAAGATAGTTCTACATCCTTAATATTTCGTTCATAAATACATCTGATATACATCTGACATGATTCACAAACCTTTATATCTCTTTATATATATATACACACATTCATATATATTTTTAAAGTAAAGAATCACTTCCTTCATCCCCCCCAAAAAGCTGTAAAACATGAGGAAATCATCATTACCACAACACTGTTACACCCCCCTCAAACATTACAAAAAAATAGTATTTCTGGTGGTGACAAAATCATTCAGAACATCTGCCCTTGTACTTGGATATTCATGAATCAAAGATCCATTGTACTTTTGTTGACCTTAATTTCACCTCAGCCACTATAACCTTTTGGGTTAGTAACTCCTGATGCTCACCTCTACATAAGTCAGCATCATAAGAAATATGTGATAGCATCAGCTTCAGTTAAATTTGAAAAATTGTTTCCATTAGAGCTACCTGTTTCCTAACTCCCTTTCTTATTGTTGCCTCAGGAGCACTCCAAATAACTTGAGGCATTCAAAAAAGTCTTTGTTCTATTACAGTTATTACTCCATTCTACAATTCTGTGTCCTTGGCCAGCAATGGGAAATCATGGATGAAGTGGATACCACAATGTAGGAACAATCTAAAGAGTTTACATTTAGTTATAATTCTGATACCAACTTTTATCAATGAACAACTTTACCCTTTCTCTTTATCTGTCATTATCAGCAAGAACTACATGCAATTAATGCTTTGCTGATGTTGGCATACTGTCAGAATTTCTGTTCTTAAGTTTCAGCGTTTCTTAAGAAGATGATTCCCTGATAGCAATGGCACTTAACCTCCATGTTGTGTTGGGTTCTTTATGCTTATATCCAGATATCACAGGTCAGTAACTTACTGAAAAGCTTTCAAGTTTGTAAGACTTGAAAAATTGTGTGATTTCTGTTTGCTTTCAGATATTTAGTTAATAAGCTTTTAACAATTTATTCCAGAAAGAATAGCAACATGGTATAAGATATTATAATACAAGTAACAAATAAGTTAAATACAAGTATACATATATATATGCAGATATATATATGTTCAGTGGAATCATAGTTGAAGTTTAGCTTCCATTTCATCAATTATTAAAGGATCATACCAAAGCAAGATCTAATTCACCTAACCTAAGCTTTTACAAAAAAAAAAAAAAAAAAACACTGTTCTTTTTCACTGTGTTAGCATTCTCTTTAAGAAAGAAGTTCTCTAAGCTTTTTTCAGGGTTCATCAGTTACTCATATGGTATGATGGGATTTGTCCCCATACCTTTTAGAACACAGATACATCAGTATGTTGTGCACACCCAGCAGGCTCCTCAGCACCACACAACTCTTTGCTCACTCCCCCCCAGCCAATGAGATGTAAGAGAAAATTGGAAACAAAATAGATAACGTGAGTTGAGATAAAAACTAATTACTATAGCAGAAAAGAAAGAAAAAAAATAGCAATAGTAACAATAGGTATACAGATATATACACATACATATGTCATATGTATTTACAACAAAACATTTCACCACCAACCAACCAACCAACACCAGCAATTCTCAAGCAGCAGCCACCCTCTAGCCCCCTCCTCTACAGCTTGACAGCCTTTTGCATGATGTCATGTGATATGGAATAACTCCTTGCCTAATTCAGGCCAGCTGTCCTGGTTCTGACCCACCCTCTGATGCCACATCATAAAGGCAGACACTCTTCTGTAAGTGCCCTAGATTGGGCCTGGGTATGTTTATGCTGCTCAACAGCTACTAAAGCATTGTTAATGTTGTTTTAGTTTACGCTCTTTTGAATGAAACTGGGATACAGTGCGTCAAAAGTAGGAAGTTCTCCAAAACTAGAAAGTTCGAGGACATGAGCAGAGATGAAAAAGCATCTCTTCTACACAGTTTTCTGGTTCTCTGTATTGCTTTCTCTAAGGTAAAATATCAAGTTCCTATTTCCCAAGAGAAAAGGGGAGATATTTTTGAAGAAAAAAATCCCAGATTAATGCTAGGATTATTGTAACTGTCATATGAACTCAAGAGTGGGAAGAATAGAATTTCAGGAATCTTTTTTTTCTCTGGTATATGCATGATGGACCATCACAGCCAGATACTTCTTCAAAGTTAAAGAAAATGAAGATTTTTTTCTCATTTTAAAATATTGTTATAACACTTTGCTTTAGTTGTATACATTTTCTTTTTTTAATCAGTGGAGGTCTTGCAGTATCTCTCAAGTTAGGAATTTAAACTGCAAGCAGCAAATGGTACTTACTTTTATAAGAGAAATAGAAAAATTCTGAAGGAGAAGGAACTACATGCAAGAGAGAAACCATTTGAACTTTAAAGTGCAATTTAAATGGCACTTCTCATCCTTGAAGTCTGCCCCTCCCCTTGTCAGCTACACTTATTAATATTAAACGTAAATAGACAACTGTGCTTCCATTGAACAAGATGCAAATGTAATGCTGGTGCTATTCAAAATTGGAGAACAAAATTTGCACTATTACTAACTTCAACACAACTTTAAGTCTAAAGCCCCCAAACTTGTTATGAGGGAAACGGAAATTTTCTACTGGCAAAAACATACCCTACAGACACAGCATGAATCCATGGCAATGATAATTCTGATTTCAATTAGAACTTACTAGCTCTCTTGTGTCTCATTTTTACAAGGAAAATAAAATTGAGAAAGGCATTTCTGTGATTAGCTCCTACAGCCACCTTTTCTGAGTAGTCTGAAGTGACAGCCACAGGGGTAAAAATGATTGTACTAAAATGTCTACTAATGAGGCCCCTGTAGTACTGCTCCAAGAAAGACCATTATATGATACATTTGTCAATTTCATCTCTTTGGCTTTCTTTTTATCATCTGGAAAAATACTGATTAAAATAATGGGGTTTTTTTTAAGGCATTATTCTTGTTTAACCTTTATAATAATGCTCATTGCCTTCCTCTGTAGCGAAAATGTTCCAAATTAAAACATTAAAAAGCTCCACACTTCCTACTGACTTTTACTTAGTTGCATGAGACTGATATATAGTTTAGGATAACAAGGCACAAACTTCTGCTACTTGTAGAAAGAGAAGTATGAAAAATACCTGCAAATATACTTATTAATGCAAAATAATGAGTCAAATGGAAAATAATAAAAGTTATTCTGTTCTTGTTGAAGATAATAAGAGTCCTAATGTCTCTGGGATGATCAAATAAAAATGGGGGAAAAAAAAGAATTAAAAGAAAACAAAAGTAAAAAATAAATAAAATGCAGTTAAGAAAGAAAGATTATCTGAATGAGGAGAATAAACATAAGGAGTCATAGGAATAGGGAGGAACTATTTAGGTAAGTATAGACAAATAAGAACGAAAATCAATTTCCAAACATAAATTTTGACAGAAAGTAGCAGTGGAATCCCCTACTGCCATAATTCTGTCTTGTCTACTTGAAAAACATGTATAATAAAAATAAAATTAATGCACATATGGTTCTTAAGAAGCACAACTATCACAGAACTTGTGCACAAATTACATATCAGTTGCATTCTATGAAAAAGACAAGGTTCTTTGGCAGCTTTCCTTCTCTCCCCAAAACTGTTATGTTAAGGAGCAACTACTTTTCTTGTGTTGAAATCTAATGGTGATAAAGAGAAATCTGGGACTGAGTAAGGGGCTAAATATGTAACAAAGGCTTAGCCTTCAAAAAAGAAGTATACACACAATACCAAAGTTTGCTCTGTTCCTGACACATAACAATAAATATAAAGGGCCACTACTTCTTAACAATTGTATATTACTTATATAATAATTGTAAACGACTATTCATAGACTCTTTCTTTAATATGACTTTAAAAAGTATCATAAATTTTCCAAGAAATTGAATTTAAAATTAAAAAAAAATGAGGGCAGGGAGGAGGAGGAAAGAAAGCTCACATATTTATACACACATTTACATATATATACATACACATACATATATGTACATACGTACATACATATATATACATATACATATACATATATATTTTCATACAAACAATTTTTAGCTTTGAGAGTTCAAGCATGTGGTCTTTATTAACTACGGTATTTTAGAATGCTCTCTAAGCTAATCCAATCTTTGCAGAAATATTTTTGATGTATTACAAGGCACTAGCTGAAATAAGGACACATCAATCTTGATTAATTCTGCTGTTCTGTCAACTTTTGAAGGATGTGTGTGTTTTAGAGACATTCAGCTTGGACTGAGAAGCATGGAGTCTTGATAAAAATGAGTGAAAATGAACACTCACTTGTACAATAGAATGATAGAATGGTTCAGGTTGGAAGGGACCTTAGAGATCATCTTGTTCCAACACCCCCTGCCATGGGCAAGGACACCTCCCACTAGACCAGGTTGCCCAAAGCCCCATCCAGCCCGGCTTTGAATACTTCCAGGGAGGGGGCATCCACAACTTCTCTGGGCAACCTGTTCCAGTGTCTCACCACCCTCACAGGGAAGAATTTCCTCCTTCTATCTAGTCTAAATCTACCCTCTTTCAGTTTATAGCCATTACTCCTTGTCCTGTCATTACCTATCCTTGTAAAAAGTCCTTCTCCAGCTTTCCTGTAGGCTCCCTTCAGGTACCGGCTGGCTGCTATCAGGTCCCCCCTCAGCCTTCTCCAGGCTGAAGAGTCCTAACTCTCTCAGCCTGGCCTCGTAGGGGAGGTGTTCCAGCCCCCTGATCATCTTCGTGGCCCTCCTCTGGACCCGCTCCAACAGCTCCACATCCTTCTGGTGTTGGTGGCCCCAGAACTGGACACAAGACTCCAGGTGAGGTCTCACGAGAGCAGAGTAGAGGGGCAGAATCACCTCCCTCGACCTGCTGGCCACGCTTCTCCTGATGCAGCCCAGGATCTGGTTGGCCTTCTGGACTGCAAGCACACACTGCCAGCTCATGTTGAGTATCTTGTCAACAGACAATGTTATCTTCCAGTAGAGAAATTATAGTTAGTGTTTTTTATTTCTACATTCAAGACATTAAAAATTTCATAACTTCCCCAATCAGTAATGCCAATTAGAGATTAAATGTCTTGGTTTTTCCTTTGTTTTTCTCACTCATTCTCTAGTCTTACTTCTTTTTCTGACAAAATTGGTTCACACACCTGTGTGTTTTGCAGACTTCATGTAATTATTAGGCTTTGCATTCTACTCAAGTGCATTTTCAGATATGCTTCGTTACGGTTACAGAAGTCTGGTCATATATGCCAAATTTGGTATTCTACAACAAAGACGACTAAGCTGCCACTAATACCACTTGGCTTTGCCTCAGTGCATGAATGTCTTAGATTTCTGTACATCATTTGTATTTGAGAGGACTTCAAACACTGAATGTACCTCATGAAGGATTACTTTAACTGTATCAAAGTCCACTGTCCTGACAACGGAAATGAACTTCCATCATCAAAGAATCAGACTGCTTTACCAAACCATAATTATCCTATTTTCTAAGGTTTTAAAAATAAATTAATTCAAGCATATGTGTTATGCATCATATATGTAAGCTACTGATGGTGGGAATGAGCATTAAATACAGTCTCCAGTAGTCTTATTTAAAAGAATTTAAAAAAATATAATGAACTTAGATTTTTGTATCTGTTAAATATTTTGGACTCTATAAGGATATTAAGATATTCTAAACTTTATTATGTGAAGTTTGCAACAGTTCTTTTTATCTGCCAGTTTCCAATTATTAAAATAGTAGTGATTTTTTTGATCCCTAATATTAAGCTGTTGCTTATGAAAGTTTAGCCCTTCCACTGAAGTGAGAGTTCCATTCGTTCTAGATGAAATAAAGATCTAAATCCTTAAATCAACTTCTTTCTCCTTCTGTCTTTTCTGGCTATGAAAGTGTAAAAGCAGTCACTGGAGATATATGGTAATCCCTCTTGAATATTATCTGTTTAGTTAAAATATTACTTCTTTTTTATAATGCTTTATCCAAATTCTCAGAATCTTGCTTGGCTCTTTGCCAGAGGAGACACAGTCAAGACATTTTTTCCCTTTGGTCTTAATGAGAAAAAGCAATCCTTCCATACAGCCCTCGTTTTTAGTCTAGTTTGTTGAAAGGCCAAGAGTTCTCGTGTAAGCAATTGTAAATCCCAGAACTAGCTGCTTTGGAAATAAAACAGAAACAAAGCCAAGATGGTTCTATAATCCTTTTTAAACAATTCAGCACACCTCCTAATGAATGCATCCTTCAGAAGGCTCAAATGTTTCTCTTCTGCTGATAAACAGGATTTTAACGACTTTGGTTGATTCTAGAATTACAATAATATATTGAATTCACTGTATAAATTGCAGCAGTGCATACCAACCAATTTAGTTCAATCTTACCTATAATTAATTAATTCTACTTTATATCTTATCATAACACATAATCCCTGTCTCCATGCTAATTTCATTTTAATTTGCAGTAATGCACCCCCCCCACACACAGGTTAAGAAGTATTAAGTACTTCTTTCTAGATCATTTTCACCTCTTTATAAAACAGATACCTTCCGACCACTAACTAGTCTTCCTTCTCTTATTATACAATCCAATTTCTTCAAAATTTACCAGATGTTCTCTGACTTGCATAACTTTTCACATTAATGTCACAGTCTGACTTGTGTAGTTAATTAATGATAGTTAATTTCTTTGAATTTTAAACTGGTTGTTAGTCTGGAAAAGTCAAAGGCTGGGAAAAAAATAGTTTTGCTAACACTGGTACTAATTCATCAATGGTAATGTGATTCAATATACTATAATTTCTTCTATATAACATGTTGAATATATCTGTTCGCGCCCAATTAGCCAAACAGCCTATTTTTATTGAAATGTTTCCCCTTTTTTCTTTATTCAGTTCACAATGTAACTGTACAATTTCTTCAAATTTATATAAATTACATTCAAATATGTTTGAGTTACAATGTTTATACTGATAAGCTATTGTGAAAAATGTTTAGAACAATATTTTAGTCATTTAATTCTGAAGTAGGACTACAAAAATATGCAGGTCATTACTGAGCACTAAAAATACTAAGAAAATACTGGTTGATGAGTAGGTAGGAAGGGCAGGAAAATTATAATATTGAAAGCCAGATTACAATTTTCTTTCTTTGCTTTTAAAATCTTCAAATAACTTTATTTAATTTTGATTTATTTTTTTTTTTTTTTTACTGATTTTAGCAAATTACCCTAGCAATATTACATTCTCTTGGAATAGTTGTGTGAGCTTTAACATTTTACAGTGTGGATTGGAAAAGATTTGCCAATTTGGGAAAACGCCAGAATTTGCATTTTCTTAAAGATATGTCAAACAATAAGTTTGCTTAACATCCTGTGACGGATTTGGTGAAACTGCATCTTGTAACTGTGCGCTAACTGTGATAACAGGGGATGCTGAGAAGGAGGAGATATTGAATGCCTTCTTTGCTTTGGTCTTCACTTCAAAGATCCCCTCAGGACTCCTTGACTGTAGGGGTGAGAGAGAGAGTCCGGGAAACAGAGGGCTTCCCTCTGGTCGAATGGAAGGTGGTCCGGGAGTGCCTGGCTGGGATCAATGCACACAAATCCATGGGCCCTGATGGGATCCATCCACATGTGCCGAGGGAGCTGGCAGAGGTGATTGCCGAACCGCTCTCTATCAACTTTGACAGGTCTTGGAGAATGGGAGAAGTGCCTGAAGACTGGAGGATAGCCAATATCACTCCGGTCTTCAAATTGGGCAAGAAGAAGGATCCAGGAAACTACAGGCCAGTCAGCCTCACCTCTGTCCCTGGAAAGGTGATGGAACATCTTGTTCTGGATGCCATCTCCAAGCAATTGGAAGAGAAGAAGGTTATCAGGAGTAGTCAGCACGGATTCACCAACGGCAAATTGTGTTTGACCAACCTGGTAGCCTTCTATGATGACATCACTGGCTGGGTAGATGGGGGGAGAGCAGTGGATGTCATCTACCTTGATTTCAGCAAGGCTTTTGACACTGTCTCCCATGACATCCTGATAACAAACCTGAGGAAGTGCGGGATAGACGAGTGGACGGTGAGGTGGGTCAAGAACTGGCTGACTGGCAGAGCTCAGAGGGTAGTGATCAGCGGCACAGAGTCCAGTTGGAAACCTGTAACTAGTGGTGTTCCCCAGGGGTCAGTGCTAGGTCCGGTCTTGTTCAACATCTTCATCAATGATCTGGATGAGAGGATAGTGTCCACCCTCAGCAAGTTCACTGATGATACAAAGCTGAGAGGAGTGGCTGTCACACCAGAAGGCTGTGCTGCCATTCAGCAAGACCTGGACAGGCTGGTGAGTTGAGCGGAGAGAAACCACATGAGATTTAACAAAAGCAAGTGTAGAGTCTTGCACCTGGGGAGGAAGAACTGCATGTACCAGTACAGGTTGGGGATGACCTGCTGGAGAGGAGCTCTACAGAGAGGGACCAGGGGGTCCTTGTAGACAACAGGTTGGCCGTGAACTGGCAGTGTGCCCTGGTGGCCAAGAAGGCCAACGGGATCCTGGGGTGCATTAAAAGGAGCATTGTCAGTAGGTCGAGGGAGGTGATCCTCCCCTTCTACTCTGCCCTGGTGAGGCCTCAGCTGGAGTACTGAATCCAGTTCTGGTCTCCCCAGTATAAAAAAGACAGGGACCTCCTGGAAAGAGTCCAGCAGAGGGCCACAAAGATGATCAAGGGCCTGCAGCATCTCCCGTATGAGGAGAGGCTCAGTAAGCTGGGTCTGTTCAGCCTTGAGAAAAGAAGGCTGAGACGGGATCTTGTCAATGTCTATAAATATCTAAAGTGCAGGAGGTAAATGGACATGGGAAATCTCTTTTCAGCGGTGTTTGAGGACAGGACGAGGGGAAATGGCCACAAGTAGAGCATAGGAAGTTCCGCACCAATGTGTGGAAGAACTTCTTCACGGTGCGGGTGACGGAGCACTGGAACAGGCTGTGCAGGGAGGTTGTGGAGTCTCCTTCCCTGGAGATATTCAAGATCATCTGGACGCCTACCTGTGCAACCTGCTGTAGGGAACCTGCTCTGGCAGGGGGCTTGGACTCAATCTCTCGAGGTCCCTTCCAATGCCTACAATTCTGTGATTCTGTGATTACTGCACTCACTACCTTTTTTTGAAGTTGTTGTTTTAAGAGAGACAGAGCTAAAAACAAATTCATACATTAACTTCTTTTTTAGCTATAAGCTATAATAATAAGTTGCAAAATCTATTTCTGTCATGCCATAACTCAGGTAGAACTGCAGTGTTCCTGAGGAAATTTATCCCCAGTCCAACACCTAGCCTAAAAAAAAACAGTTTGGAGTGGGGATGAAGGCCTGATTTTCATCTACAAAATGAAGATAGAAAGCTGTTCAGGAAAGCAGCTGCAATTAGAAAGAGGTGAAAAAAACAAATTTATAGCAACGATGACAAGATGACAAAGCGTAATGTGCAGGCAACAGCTTAGGTTTTACAAGACTTTTCACTTTAGGTATTACTTTCACTGTTTTACCTACTGCTGGTTTATCTGTAGTGTTATAAATGTGATATATAAATACTGTTGGCCCAATGTAATTTACTTTGTAATACATCTAGTATAGCAATTCACTCTCATACAGACTGTAAAAAGATTTACATAAAGCTAGATAGGATATATTTGCCTTGATGCTTTTGGCATCCGAAAAGAGCAGTTATATCTATGTGTGTGGAAAGACAGTACTACGCCATGGTCACTCAAAAGTAGGAATAGAATTAAAAATCAAAAATCAACAACTAAAATGTAAGTCATTAACTGCTTTTGAAAATATTACCCTATCAACACTATACATTACTAAAAATTTTGTGGCAACAGTAAAAATTGTTAGAAAATGACTGAGAAAGATAGCATAATCATAAGTATTATCATAATCAGGAACCAAGCAAGTGTCTTTTGTAATCAATATTTTAAAACTGGAAATATTAAGTCTTAAATGCATTACTGTTTTATTCATTAAAAAAAAAATAAAAAATAGTTACTTGTGGTTACAGAAAAAAAAATAAACAAAAACAATTAAAAAAACGCCACAACTACACCCAGAAAAATAACAGTATCCCTGCATTTTAGGTATATTGTTCCAGAGGAAGTCCCTGAGACTTAAACATTGCCTATAGGAATTGTTAATGCCACATGAAGCATATACCCAGTTAAGGAAGCACTGTGGAGGCCAAGCAAAGCCAGAAGACATTTTATAGCTCATCAGCTTTTCAAATGGAGCATAGAGGTGATGAAGAACATTTCTTTGATCTCTGCCTCCATAGATGCAGAAAAAATATAACAAGCTTACAAGACCTTGTGTTTTGCTGAATTGCAAAAGAGTAAGTTAGAAGCTCTTTCCTATGCAGGGAGGGGGACAGAAAATAACAACAAATCTAACAAACAAAACCTGGCAAAGCAACCTGCATTTGAGTGCTTCACCAAGGCCGTGATCATTACATTTTTCATAAGATTTCTTTGTTTTATCCACTGAAAAGTTAAAGGCAAAGAAAGATAAGATTATTGCTCTGATTATTTATTCTCTGTTTTCTGTCCTTTGCTTGCTGGACGATAGTAAAGCTTGTCATGTATAGATAGACACGTTGCAGCAAACTACTCCATAGTAGTTGGCTCTGCCAGCTTTCAGTCATAACTGCAGCTAATTTGTACCAACTTAAAATGTCATCTTTCCTCAGAAAATCTTAGTCCTACTTTCCACACTAAATAGCATTCTTTGGAAATGGCATGACGAAAGCTACAATGGCTTAGGTACAGTGTGCTCTATGATAACGCACCAGTGTAGAGAACATCTGTGGTAACTTCTAATTCAAATTCGGTCATAATTCAATGACGAAATGTCACCTTTTAAAAGGAAACAGTACATGTCAATCACAGATACCTAATTACCTTCAAAATTGCCTTCAAATTACGATACATGATGGATGAAGTTTAGGTGCACCATGAGCTAAACCATAAAAGCACCAAATCTTCTCTGCTTAAAAACTGTCATTTCATTTGAGAGAGATGCTTTTTTTTTTTTTTTAATAACTGTTAAATATACCATTAAAAATAAACATTAAATTTAGAAATGTTTTAGGGTCTGAACTGGGGTTAACAAAACTTCCTGAGATCTATTATTTGCTAATGTTTTCTTGGTAAATGGTATAGCCTTTAGAGCATCGCCAACCATTTGTTATGGGGAATGTGATCTTGCTTAGAAATATAGGCTTTGCTTTAATAAGAGTTATAAGAGTATTGATTAATAAGAAAATGTATTTAACACCTACACAGCTGATTTTTTTTTCTTTTCTTTTCTTTTTTCTTTTTATATTTATTATTTAAACTTTTGGAATTTATAATTCATTTTCAGACATTGTAAACCTTCAGTCTTCATTATCAGCACCTTCAACCTAAGGAGAGTCTATTCTGAATTTGTTGTTGAGGGCACAAGTTCTTAGAATAAATCATGCTAAGCAGGATGACTAGGAGAGAAATGACAGAGCAGTATCCTTGCAGCCATTTGTACTGACAAAGTATATTTTCTATCAAGTTTCAAATTCTTTCTTTCTTTCTCTCTTTCTTCCTCTTTTAGTATATAGAACAAGAACTGCAAGCTTCCTCTCAAAGCCTCCCACAGAGATCAGTAAAAAGAAGAATCAGAATATTTTCTGACAGATGCTTTTGCAAACTTCAGCATGCCAGCTAAGCTATAGTTGGCTACACTTTTAAAATCTCCTGGAACGTGAAATTGTCCTTTTTCTAAAGATACCATCTTCCAAGAGCTCTGAGGAGATGCAAGGGTACTGAAAAGATCCACAGAAGTCAAGGTGGGGAGAAGCAGGAAAGGAGTGGGTGATAGCCATTGTGACCTGGCAAATGCTACTAGAAAAGGGCTAGCATGCCATTTGCTGATACATAAGTCAAACACTGATTTCTTAGGTAGGGAACTACAATTTTCTGCTGCAGTGAGAGAATTAGACAAATATTTTTACATGTTCCAGTGGGCAGTTACTGTGTTTAGAGTGAAGTTTTCTTGTTGTAAGGTATTAAACATTGCTGCTTCCAAGTCATTCCACTTGCATTCCAGAATAGTCTGGATTACAAGAGAAAGCTCTGAAAAAAAAATGCAGGTTAATGGATTCAGCCTTTCTTACTAAAGGTAGAAGACTGGTGGCCTGAGTCTTCTCTACAAACATAAGTCTTCTCTGGAAGGATGAAATTCCCTCTGGAGGTACCTCTCTCTTCTGACTGGTTACATAAACAAAATTAAATCTACACGGGCTGAGTACTATATCCTTTCTATAATCTAGTAAATTAATATCTGAAATAACAAGGTTCAAAATAACAAACTGCCATACGAAATTTACCAAACCTTAGCCTATAGTTAATTTTACTTTTGTAAACTACAGTTCAGTATGGTTGTTACCCAAGAACTTATGCTCATTTCATAGAATCATAGAATGACTTAGGTTGGAAGGGACCTTACAGATCATCTAGTTCCAACCCCTGTGCCATGGACAAGTATGCCAGACACTAGATCAGACTGCTCAGCACCCCATCCAACCTGGCCTTGAACATCTACAACTTCTTTAGGCAACCTGTTCCATTGCCTCACCACCCTCTGTCTAAAGAATTTCTTCTTAACATCTAATCTAAATCTCCCCTCTTTCAGTTTAAATTAATTCCCCCTTGTCCTATCACTGTTAGACCATGTAAAAGGTCAGTCCCCCTTTGGAGTGATTTTTTATCACATTGTAGAACAATATAGTTGTATATCAGTAGGTAAACTATTTTGCTAAATAAAAAACCTTCAGTACTTGACCCCTGATCATCCCCTTTGCTGTATTATCTCTTTGATCTATTCTGGACAGGTTCAATATGCTTTCTGCAAGGAAATCTGCCACAGAAGGATTCGGGCATGAGTGCTATTGACATGAACCACTCTTTGTCAGATATACACATCTGACTGTGGTACTCTTTCAAATAACACAACAAATATGGAGTGTTTAAAAAACAATTCTAAAATGAAATAAATACAATAATTCAATTCTTTTTATTTCTTTTTTTTTTCAGAAATTATTTGAGGAAAAAATCCATCACACTATTGTCTAGATGGACTAGATCTATATAATGGCTTCAAACTGAAGCTATACCTAAGAATAGTCAAAGTCTTCTTGTACTCTTCAAAGATTTATACCTCTTATAGAGAAAACCTATGATAGCTATCTTAGAATATATAGATATGTTTTAGATACACAAAGGTAGGGAAGAGGAAGCCCATTCTTAGTTTTCTGAATGTAGCAGGTGAGAAATTATTTTCATAGAACACAAAATCATCTGAAACAAGTCACCTTCCATCTCCCAATAACAAAGCAATTCCTTTATCTGGTTTGGTTCATGATCAGCTGATTGATCAAGTGAATTGAAAACTTGTCACTAAATCTCACTCCCTTTCCAAATCCTATGCTAAGCCCAGCACAGATAGATCAAGTATCTGATTAAAAAATCCTGAAATGGGAACTGAAGGATGAAGGAATATTTGAGTCCTGAATTCGTTCACTTTACCTAGCAGAGGGTGCCAATATAAAGGGCCAGGAAGTAAGAGAATTTTATTTTCTGGGACATAAACTGAGGTCATTTTATTTAATACAAACTTTCCAGAAGTATTAGATGGTGATCACGAGTGAAAATACATAGCTACTGGTGGTGGCTGCACTGAAAAACAGTGATTTGTAGTTGAGAATTTGCAATGTCAAATAGTGTTATTATGCTCTTTGTATCTGTTGTATTTTCCATGGCAATAAATAGGAGGCATTACTTTCAGAGCAAACTATGTGTTAAAGAGTTAAATATACTTTATTTTCTATGCAACTCATATAATTTAAAATATATATATTTTTAGAGTCTAGCAGGTTGATAGAGCTGTAGTAAATTTATTCTGTGCAACTGATGTATGAATTTAAACTTTGCAAATAAAAGCTTGCAGTAAAATCGGTCACGTATTCGTTTCTTTCAAGATTAAGATGTTCACTGCTCCTCTACTAAGTCATGTTCATTGATATAACTACTAAATCTATTCTTCGAAATCATAAGAAAAAAAAGGAAACTACTAACAAGGTCCTTTTACTATATACATTTATATTTTACATTTTTTTACATTTACCTTTTACATTTGTGCATAGACTTGAAAACATAATTTCATTATTTTGCAATCTTCAGTGTTTGTGAGTTACAGCTGTCCATCTTTCTTCAGGCATAATTTGAAATTGTATGAAAATCACTGTAAAGCCTCTTTGGATTTCATGTTAGCATTCTGGGGTTCAATAACCCAAGCAGCAATTCAGCTTTAAAAATATCTTGCCTGCATTGTAAATGTAAAATAGTTAATGCTTTAAATTCAGTTAGCATCTTATGTGGGATGCTGAGACGTATTTTGTCTTCACAACAAACTAATTTATATTTTCCTCAAAGAAACAAAGACAACTGAATCTTTGTGGGTTACACAGCATGACCTGTATAAATAGACGAAGGAAGCACTTCATTCCAAGGGAAAGAATCATGAAGCTTCATGTGATAACAAAATATAAGTAGAATTGAAGCTGTGCACTGAGTCTCTTTACATAAGATGTGAAAAATTGCTGTTGACCTAATGGAAGTTACATATAATCTACTGACTGTGATATCAGGCCTTCTGCATGCTGCAACATTAGTTGCAGCTTTGGGGCAGGATCATGCACTTTGTAATTTCCAATCAGTTGTATGTCTCAGACTAGTCACTACAATAGAAGTGCACACCGTCTTTAGAATGTTTGGTTTTTTATTTCAACTTCTTCTCAAGATACGTATTGCTTAAGAATTAAATGTTGTGTGGGGTTATAGGATCAAGTACATTGCAGGGATCTAAGGCTCTTATTAAAAAAAATGCATGTGTTTCTCATTTTTTTCATTTCATTCAAAAGCTTTCTAATGCCATGATAGCTTATCTTTCAGTAGCATTGCAAAATAAAGTTTTAACCTGTTAAATGAGAAATTGTTTTTTAAATGTGCCATGGATCTCTACAAGAACCATTAAGGATGGTAAGCACTTAGATTCGTGCTCTCAAGATGGACTTCATGAAGGAGCTGCACACCTAAATTCTATACCCTGAACTTCTTCAAATGAAATTCATAACAGTGTGCTGGGGCACACAGAAAGTGGTAGTAATGGAGGAGAAGAGATAAACTAATCGATATGAAACACCCAACAGACGTATTTCTCCTGGTCTTGATCACACATGCATTCCAGAGTTAAATGTCTTCGTGAGACTACAGATCAAAACTGAATTCCTTCTACTTAAAAATGTCTTTTTTTTTTCCCCCCGTTGAGAATATGGAAGGTGGGCTAGAGAATAACCAGCTAAATAAACTTTTGTCCTGCATACTATCCCTTTCCTCTAAAGCTGCGTTAAGATCTTTAGGCAAACAAATATACTAGAAAGAAATCTGGAAACTGAAGAGCGTACTTATGCCAGAATGACTGAAAATATACTGCTGAGCCACAAGCCCTTTGTCTGAGCTCTGTCTCCTTTCCTACCCTGCAGATCTTAGGTTCGGTGCCACTCAGAAACTGCACAAGCTTCAAGGGAAGGCACTAAAAAATCTGTAAAGCCATATTTATTACAGAATATGATTCCACTTCATATATACAATAGGTTCAAAATTTTCATTCTGCACATGCAAAGTAGAACAATGTGCACTGTGGTCATTATATGACATCTCATGACATACGTCCCTCCATCGACAGTGCTCTGCTCTGTCCCAGCTTAAAGCTGCACACCACTGAGCTGAAGTTCTGCATTGCAGGTTGCCTCTGCTTTCATCTGTCTGCAAGCAGAAATGGTGATTGTTAGTGCATCATACTGTATTCTGTGTGGCCAGCATATGCTATACATTCCTAAAATCCACGTGCAGGACAATACACCTTCTGATATGGATTTTTCACAAAGATGACCAATTTCTTCCTAAAATATTTTGGATTCACGTCTGACGATAAAATACTTGCTCAACCAGCTTGCTTCTGGTGCATCCGCAGTGGCAGATTTTAGCTATATAAACCTAACTTGAAACACATTAAGTACTTACAGACTCCTCAGTACCAAAGCTATGAAGTAAGTTGTTGTGTTTTTCCTTTGAATTGGCTTCTACAAGTTAGGTTCTAATATCTTTAAATATCATTCTATGTTTGGAAATTTGCTCTCTCGTTGTTTCAATAGTCTTTGTAAATTAAGTTGTATTACCAACATTAGAAAAAAGGCAATTTTTCATGACATTTATTACTTTGATGAATACAAACTATTATCTGCTTACATGAATTTATGCTCCATTGTCATAGAAAAAAAATGGTGGTAGACTTGAAGATTTTAAAAAAATTTACTCCAGGTAGCTGAAGATGACACTTCATTAGGGAAGGAATCCTATTCCCATAGGTCTGTTAAAGATTTGTTATGTACTTGGGGGAAAAATCAAAAAAAAAAAAAAAAGAAAGAAGAAGAAAGAAGGAAAGAAGGAGGGAAGGAAAGAAGGAAAGAAAGAATGAGAGAGAAAGAAAAAGAAAACAAGACAAAATAAAAACAAAAAAACTTGCAGATGCTGTACTTAAATTCAATTGCCATATATCATGTGGCAAAAATATTGAAAAGACAACTAGCTGTAATCACAGACGGTGATGGACAATCTTTATACTAATATAATTAACTTCAATTCTTACGGTATTAATAGTTACGCATTGCATGTTCTTTTGAAATAGTGAGTCATTAGCAGTTTATATGTAAAGACTTAAAAAACACAATTTGAACATAAATTCTGGAAAACACTGGAATTTATATTGAGGTAGAACTTAAAGAATTGTTAGAAAAACAGAAAGATGATCTAATTCACTGCTTCTGGTTTTTCAATCCACCAAACTCAAAATTTACAGTGAATAGTAGGAGGTCAAAACAATCTGTGGTTGCTTAACAAATGCCTAGCAAAATAAATGTGCAGGTAAAGAACTGTAAGCTTTCACTTTCTGAGTTCCCATTTCACACTGGAAGTATTCTAGATGTGCTGCAAGTGCTTAAATTTTGTTTTCTCTATCAACTGAACTTATGCATTTAAAGTCAAAACTAATTTTGCATTGCCTTTAATCAGCGCAAGATCAAACACCTACTGTTCTTTCAGACTTACTTCCAGCAGGAAAGACTCAGCCAACTGGAATAAAATAAAATAAAATAAAAGCATGACATAACAGGTTCCCTGAAAGAGACTTCAATGTTAATCATGTAGTGGAAAAGTGTTATTAAAAGGCATTTGCATGTGACACAAAGCTTCATTTCATAATCAGACGCTGTGATGTGCATTGTGCTGCACATGTCAGGAGTCTTCATGCAATTAATGAAGGCTCTTTGGTATCAACAGGCATCAGTCACTCCCACCATCTCATGTCATCATGGTCTCTAATTTTGGTGCTTTGCTTTCTGTCACTGTAATGCTGCAAAAAGTTATTATGTTAAGCATTGTTTAGAGTGCCTTGTGCCACAGATAGCTTAAGGCTCAATTTACATGGGAAAATGGATATGTGCTCACAGTATCTGGGTTCTTTTGCCAGGTGTATTGGTCACTTTCTTCAATTTCTTAACTGATCTCTGCATATCAGCTTTTACAGGATGTATATACGTAATAACAACATACACACAAGGCTTTACGCAGACAAAATTACAGCTGAGACCTGTATTTCTTTCTTAACACACACATCCTCAATGCAGACTTAAAACCATTATTAAGGTAGAAAAGGGAAATTCCCATTAACTGCATTAAGTTCATTGTTAACAGTTAAACTGCCATGTTTATTCATCAAGAACATCTTTCTTTAAAAACAAAAAAGATAAAAAAATTTTTGTGGAAAACACAA
Organism: Penelope pileata; assembly: GCA_013396635.1. Classification (NCBI taxonomy): domain Eukaryota; kingdom Metazoa; phylum Chordata; class Aves; order Galliformes; family Cracidae; genus Penelope; species Penelope pileata. The sequence goes on from WBMW01005589.1 coordinate 38,408, forward strand.
ACTGGCCCACATTAATTTTGTAAACAGTGAGTATGAATGATGTATATTTTATATGCGTCATTTTATGCTGTATAAATTAATCTGTGGGCTTTTACTCTCCCCCAATGACATGATTTAAATCAGTGGCAGTGAAGGCTGTCAAAGCAACAGGCAGAGAAGCTGAACCTTGTCAGAAACTTTGTTAAACATCTATTGTTGTTGCTTATATTTTTTAACTTGATATTTCAAACTTTCAAAAATACAGTATAAGATAACAGGCAATGTTTTGTTAAGCATGCTAATTCTTTCCTCCTACTATTAAAGCTTGATGTAATAATGTTCTGGCAAAAAGCTAGAGAAGGAGAAATAAGTGAAACAGAAAAACCAAACTTAGATGTCTGTTTGGCATGCAATCAAAGCTGTTGACTTCTAACCACTGCAGCTGCCTATGCTTTGGTTGACCTTTATTGATTTCCCCAAAATGGATTTAATCTAAAGCACTAAATTAAAAATGGAGAGCCAGTTCTGTAAATTGAAAGGTGTACAGAAGAATTGCTATCCAATACATTTGGAAGCATTCATTTTTGCAAAGCCTCTGATTCTGAACCTAACAAAATTTGGAAGGGGTCAGGTTGTTTTTTGGGAGGAGGGGAAACAGTCTATGGAGAAAAATAAAGTGATTTATTTTATCCTATTTTTAGGAAATATATTGAGAAGGAAAGTTATTAATGAGTTTACTGTTTCTAACAGCAGAATGGTATAATGAAAAAAAGCACAGTAGAGATCATATGGAGAAAAAAAAAACAACAAACAAACAAAGAAACAAAAAAACTCTTGTAATAAGTCCCTGTGATCTGGAGTGCATTGTCATGCTGAAGAACATGTAGTAACAGCATTTCACTTCATGCTATTTTCTGAATGCTACTTTCACGTACCCAAGCATATATGCCCAATTTTCTCTGGTTGCTACAGGAAGGTCTAAGCTCTGAGGGCTTACAATACAATGTATTGAATCTAGATAAAAGGATTGGCGCTGTTGAAACAATCAGAATAAAATACCTTCCATTCTTATAAAAGCTCACAGACTGCTTATCCACTCAATGCCTAACCATGAAACCCCCAAACTGGAAACAGTTAATCTGACACATCATGCATGCAAAAATTGAAATCTATTTCCTCATGCTTTGGATCCTCAGAGACTACTAAATTCGCTATAAATATTTGATCCTAATTTGCTCAAAACAGGTGAATCTTTACAAATGAGGAAAAGTTTTTAATGCTATTAAGCAATTCATCTCACTCTGAAAAGGAAATAGTAACAAACTTTTACCAAAAACAGACTAAACTTCTAGAGATGAGAGGAATCACCAACATATACTTGGCCAACTTATATTTCAGTCAAATAGCTTTGGTAAAATTCACAAACATTATGAAGTTCAATGGCAAAAGTCTGCTGACTTTAATCAGAATAAAGGTATCCTTATATATGCTTCTTCAGTCATTGTCAAAGATGATGCTGAATTACATTTTATATATCACTTCTGTTTATCCCCGCAAGACATTCTTGCTAGCCTATGCTTACATTGCATGTCCTTATTCAATTACTGCGTTTGAAAGCTTATCAAATTATGCCCTCTATGACAACTCTGTGATCTGGATTTCTACAGGTCTAGCTGAGGACAAAATCTAACGTCATGTAGCATAAAAAAGAGGGACAAGAATACTGAGCATCTATAGACCACTCCATAAGCAGAATTTTTCCAAAATTCCTCAACCAATTCATTAGATACGGTAAAAACAAGCAAACAAACAGCAACAACAACCAAAAAAAACCCCAGTAGCATGAACTTGAAGACTGTTTCAAATCCAGTCTCAGACAAACAAATTTATGTATCTGCTGTATAGATATTTAATCTCCATTTATGGTCAGTGAAGTACTATGATTTCATTCAGTTGTCTAAACATTGGGTCTGCTACCATTTGAGATACTGTAAAGTACGCTGCATGCTTGCTAATACAGTTAACTATCTATTTAGATGCCTATGACATGAGACCTAAAAAATAGCATATCAGAATCAGGTAAATATCAACAGAAAAAAAAGTCTCTTTTTTGCAACACTACAATCTTTCATCACAAGAAATACATACTGGAAAAAAAAAGAGAGAGAGTTGAATTTACAATGTTGTGAGTCATACTTGTACTGTTTTTTTTATCTTCCTCCACCTTTGCATATAACACTAGATTGTAAAACTTTTGAATTATGGAACATAATGTTATTTTTAATTATTTCCTTCTCAACAAAAAAATGTAGCTGAAAGAATTTATTTCACTATGGAAAGAAAAAATATTTTAGTAGGGATAAGACAGATGAAAAAAACTGGTGAAGAACAGTTCTCACACATAGTTCCTATTCTCTCCCATCCACGATAATTACTGGTTTAGGAACACAAAATAACATAAAATTATGTTATGCAAACAGGAATGTTCAAGAGACCTCTTATCAAATGAATATGTTATCAAAATGAAAGGCACTTAATCTCTGTCACATCCTCCTACCAAAAAGGACTAGCATCTTAGTAACATTAAGTAATAAATAAATATATATATCCCTTAAAATATTTAGATACACAAAAACAATTTTTCCCCTAAAATGAAAACACAGCTTTTAAATAAAATAAATCTGTGGGAGTATTATAATTTTTAATTGTTATTTTTTTGATATCATAATTCAGTACTCCAGTTCAAATATGCTTATAATGTTAAATGCTGATTTTTTTTTAAATTACTATTTTATGTATGATCATAGTTCTGAAAAGAGTTCTGAAAGAAAAGAACACGGCAGTTGTTGTATATCTTTAATTCCTGTGTTTTGAGTTCCTATGCAGGACCAGCCTTTTCAAAACACTTCAACACCATCTCTACAATAAGAATAAACCAACAATGTCAAATTGGACAGGTATATATATGACAATTTTCTGTTTCTCACTTCAATGATACTTAAAAAAAAAAAGAAACAAACAAAAAAACCAACCTTGTATCATTTGAAAAATCAGACTGAAAGATAACAATACCAGAAAAGCATAAAGAAGACAAAGAATTGAAGACAATACTCACAAACAAAATAAGAATTATTCAGTACTTCAAGCTTTTACATTCCCCTTTCTCCTCCGGAGCACAAGTGCATAACAAGACACACACAAAGTGTCTTTTCTCTTTATAAACTACAAGCGGTATTTATGCATGGACAGAAAATAAATAAATGCAAAAATATTTTGTATGTACATATTAAATGTACATACCAAAATTATTCTGTGATGGTATGTTTAATCAAGTGGAACTAGACTTGTTAATCTAGTGAAGGGAAGGAGACAGTGACCAAAAATCTGGGAAGTAGAGGGATAGGAGAAAGCAAGAAAGTGTTGAGGTTACAGCATGACAGACAAGGAACATCCTCTGTGAACACAAAGCAGCTAGAGTGTTCCCCTGAAGTGCTTGTCCTTGAACACGTGAAGAGTAGAAACAAATTGCTGAGGACCAATACAGACTGCTCTGGAAATGTGAGAAGTAAATGTGCTCTGTGCAAAATAGCAGTTTGAATTATAGGAGCAAGGCATGAACCAGTAAATAGGTTCATATATATATTCATAAATACCAGCTGATAGGTAAAGATCAGAGTGACTGCAATTGAAAGTGTCTGATACAGACTGACTGATCAGGAAGAGTAAATGAAGTCTTCTTCAGAAAACTGGAAACTTCAGAAATTAAACAATCACAGGGGTGGCAAACATGGGCTAATGAAACACCTCACCATCTTCTGAAAGGACAAAAATGTCAAGTGACTCCTGGCAAGCATCAAGAGCTATTATTTTCATACAGGTGAGTGGCAAACGGACCAGAGGAGGCAATCAGTTGGACCTATTACTCAAAATAATAAAATAAAATAACATAGTATAAATTAGAAAAGCTGATATAAACTTTTTCATGTTTCTGCTTTGTGGGGACTAGTGGTAAACTGCCATGGAAGGCAAAAGAACCCAGAAGAGCTGGCTGGTCAATGGCAACCTCCTTGAAGCACAGGAAAGATCTAGAGCGATGCCCAAAATTCAAACGAGCATTGCATGAGGTCAGCATTGATAACAGTGAACTCCTGACTAAGTTCAGCTAAATTACAAAAGTCAGTATTTTCTTGGAGTTGGTACTAGTGAGGAATAGGACTGTGAAGCATAAAAAGAAAGGTATATCATCAGCATATGGAAGACAAAGGAAAATGTGGGACTGCTACTCAAAGTCATAGGGAAACTTGTGACAAAGAAAGTCGGAAAAGCTGAGTTTCTACTGATAAGGATGATCACAAACCTAACAGCTTCCCTGAGCCTGTTCCAGCATTTGGGAGACTGAAGAATTTGGGAGACTGAAGAATTTGGGAGATCCACAGTAGTGGGTAGAAACCAGTTCAGTAAAAGGGATGTAGGACAAGATGGAATGTCTCCAATGGTGCTGAGGAAGTCCGACAGTGTCATACAAGGCCACTCTAACATCAAGGCAGGTTCCTGATGTCTGGAAAAAGACATACTACCTGACCATTTTCAAGGAGGATGAGGAAGACCTGAGGAACTGAAGGCCAGTCAGCTAACCTTGCTACTCAGTAAGTCCTCCTGAATGCCACATCCAGGCACATAGCAGGGGAGAAGGAGACTGGACTGGAATACATGTGGAGACTACTAAAGTTAAATTTTGACATCAGTAAAATTCAGCAGACAAATAGTCCTGCCCCTGGGAGGGAATGGCATCATGCAATAATGCAGGCTAGGGGGCAACTGGATGGAAACTAGAAGATCTATTGGTTCTCATAGAGAACAACTTCAGCATGAGTCAGCAGTGTGTCCTTGAGTGAAGAGAACTTACTAACCTTCATTAGCAAAAATGTAGCCAACATTTCAGCTCTGAGAGACTGTATGCAGCGTAATGCAGTCCAAGACTCCAGTACAAGAACAATGCTTGGAGTTATCCCAGCAAAATGTCACCAAACTGGTTGGGGGCTGAAGCATATAAGGAGGGGCTCTGAGATCTCCATGTGCTTACTCTCAAGAAGTGAGGATTAAGGGGAGATCTAATTGTAATTATAGATGCTTTATGGGAGGGCCTGGAGAATATAAAGGTAGACTCTTCTTGCAGGTGCACAGTGATAGGCTGAGAAACAACAACAAGCTGCAACAAGGAACATCCTAAGTTGATATGAAGGAAAAGTTTTTCACAAAGGTGATCGAACTCTAGCAAGTTTGTGGCAAGTCTAGGAGATATCGTTGGAGATATTCAAAACTTCCATTAGCAAGGCCCTGAACGAACTCATCTAAATTAACTCTAATTAGGGCACTATAGCAAATGACCTGTGAAGTTCCCTACAGCATGCCTGGACTTAATATATTTAGAACTTTCACTCTTAAATAAAATTTCAGTGGATAATAAATATTGTGTGTGTGTGTGCGCGCGCGTAATATATCAAAGGTAATGTGCTTAAACATTACACATTTTTATATAAGAACTATTTAAAACTACTTAAAGTACTCCAATGATGCTATTAGAAGTTGTATCAGATAAATAAGCTGAATGAGACAGGATCAAATGATGTGATACTGTAATAACAAAAGTGTACTATTTTGTACAATGGGATTAATTTTCTACATAAACACACACACACACACAAAATCAGGAGATGTTGGGGAAAAAAAAAGCCACAGCAAAACAAAATAATCTTTTCCTCTGTTGTCACTTGCACTGGTTCCATTAAAGTAGCTCAGAATGTAGAGTTAGTTGCTTCAGACTTCTCTTTCAGGATAGAGGGTGGTAGAGTTGGAAGCTAATCTGTTCGCAAGAAACAATTGGCATCCCCATACTAACCTAAAGTAACATATAAAGGGATCACTGAATCGTTTTTCAGAAAGAGAAAAAATGTCAGGAAACTTAATTCAAAATCATATTTTACTCTCCCTTCTTCTTGCAGAGTGGAAATCCTTGTGTGAAAGACATTTTCAGAAAACAGGCTGGGAAACCACAATAAAATTTGATAGCAAGGATATTTCTTCTAATTGTAGTTATGACGTTTACATTAACATCAACTGTTTGATTACTCAGCTCTTTCCTTCCTCCATGATGGATAAATATTTAATTAGAATAATCTCCACTGTGATTGTAAACAGAGTAAAGAAGTTAATTCCACTTCTATTTTTCCTTGCATCCCTGAGAAACCAGGCATAATCTGAGGAGTTACAGAACAATTAGCTTTCTTCCAAATCTCTTTATAAGTATTCACCAGAAAGCTAATATTTATTTAGATATACCTAAAGGAACTTTGCTACCCCAGGAGAAATTTTTCTAAAATTTACACAGGGTAACCATACTTAGAGTCAGGAATAGTACAGAATAAGTGCGATATTCGACTTTAAGTTAGGTCTTCAGTCTTAGTTGCAGATGCAATTGCTCAAAGCCTTAGTCTGCCTGATTCAGATGTACTGATGACCTCTTACTATCAGTAGCATGGGAAGGAACACATGGGGCTCCTTTCAAAATCAGATATGAAGAAATACACACAGAGGACTATTACATTATTTCTGTTCAGAAAATATGCCACAAAAATACCTTAAGAAATCTAGCAGCCAATGAAGTTATTAACCTATGACTTCCCTTTAGTCCTATATTTAATTATGGTATATTGTGTCGTGAAAAGAAGCTAGAGGTAGAAGAGTGCTATTAAAACTATATAACTTTTCTAGTGCAGGAACTAGATGCCCAACAGATTGAAACTCAAATATTTTAAAATATTTAAATATTACTTACATTTAATAATTAATGACTGATTTTACCTTCTCCATATATATATATGGAGAGACAGAAAGAGATATAAGGTAAAGGAACATCTTATTTTATTCATTTAGTGGGAAATTCTTAAGTGGAATTTTTTTACTCAGCAGTGGTGAGGCAGAGGAACAGATTGCCCAGAGACACTGTGGATGCCTCATATCTAGAGGCATTCAAGGCCAGGCTGGATGAGACTTTGAGCAATGTGATATAGTAATTGGCAACCCTGCCCAGGGCAGTAGGATTGGAACTAGATGATCTTTCGTCCCTTAACCCAAAACATGCCATGATTCTGTGATTCCCTGGAAGCATTATGTAGTTCAAGAGAGGCACATCGAACCCATGGCCCATAGGATGCATGCAGCCATGGACACCTAGTAATTAGCCCTGCCCCTTGCTGCTGGACCACCATGGCATTGGCTTTTCCCCACCAAGTGGCCCAGTTCAGCCTCAGGCATGCACCCATCACTCAGCAACAACCAAAACATTGTCCCATCCTCTTTGATCAGTGCAACCCAGGCAAGCCAAAAGTTGTACACCCATGTTGTACAAGAGAAAGTAAGCTCAAGAGAAAGTTGGCTCAAGAGAAAGTAAAAGAGGCATATATTGAAATATTGACAGCAGCATCCTGCTTCCAATGGCAGTTTCCTAGAGAATATCTTCACTCAGAGACAAAAAGATATGCTCTCTACAGAAGATTATGATTTTCATTAGATGCCAAAACAAGGATGAGAGATAACATCCAAATTTACATTCCTATATGAGGCATTAGACTTATCATAACAGTGCTCAGACAGACTCTAGAGTACTCTTCCATAACATCACAAGAAAAAAGATCAGGCAAAGAGGATCATGTAGAATCATGGGATCACAGAATCATCAAGGTTAGAAAAAGTCTTCAAGATTATCAAGCCAAACCATCAACCTGACATACTGAGTCCCATCTCTAAACCACATCACAATGCCACAATGTAAATATGTAAAAGCCATCAGGAGGCATAGTTCTTCAATAGGACAGACAGACTTGGCCTAACCGTTTTAATTAACATACTGCATATGTGCCAATTTTCCTACATGTATCACACTCTCAACTTTCTAAAATGTATGTGAGCTAATTGACCAAAGTATTGAAATATTGTATAACAAAACAAGAACCAATCTATCTTCACCCCAGTATGACATTTCATTTTCCATATGGCACTTCATCTGCTTTTGCTGTACATCTGCCTTACAGAAAAAATTAGATGGTTAGCTTCACTAACAATTACAGGCTGCAACAAGTTTGATTTCAATTACAGCAAGAGAGAAAAACAGTTGGGATCCCCAAGGGGAGGTGCAGACACTGAAGGGGTAAATCAAAAATCAGAATGGTACATTGTATGCTACTAATTAAGGAGAAATGAGGTCAAGGTATACATGTAAATCTTTACATAAATACCTGACAGTGGTCAGTTTTACTAAAACTACGTTTGAGACAGAAAAATAGTACCTAACTGATTAGTATGATTTTAATTTATTTAAATGATGATGCTAAACTAAAAAAAAAAAATCTTACTTTTGAAAACAAAGTCAAAATAAAACCCAATTACAAATAAGATTAGTATCTCTAAATTACATCCAAGTTAATAAACTTCTTATGGTCACTAATAGGCACAGAAAGTTTTGACCTGAAAAAATATAAACTGTGAAAACTACTGCCAGGTTAATAACAATATCTACATATGAAGACTCCAAAAATAAAATGTATAGAGCATTCAAATTCTCAGAATCCTGACTCAAGCAATTATCATCACCTAACCTGAAGAGCAGAGAAAATGCTACAGCTTTTGAATTTTTTTCTGTAGAAAAAATGTTTTCTATATGATCTATAATTGGAAACCAAGCCATTTACATGGAACGTACTCAAATGAAATATTTGAATACTTTCAGATTCTGTCAACTTATTTGATTGCTTACTGTTCAGTATCTCTTTAGTCTTTCAAAGATCTTTAGGACAAACTCAGTCATGAGCTTCATGCGCTTAATGCATCCTTCACAAATCTGCTTTTGATTAGTCCATGCACTGTTTTTTAATCTGCATACATGCAAACTCTCAGATATGTATGGAGTAGAAGGAGTTTTCTTTACTGAAGAAATGAACCATTATATTCAAAGGGATCAGTTTAATCATATGTTACAAGCTAGAGTCTACCCAAAAGCATTGCTTAGATAAATGGCATCATGACTACATCTGCCCCTCTACAAATAACTAATTTAACTTGCTACGAGCTGGGAAACAAAGCTGCAATAGCTGAACTCCATCATGTAAATGCTGCTGACTTCACACTTCTGTAACACATTTGGGGTGGGAGACCACAGAGTGATAGAACCCTCAGTGACAACTGCTAGTTGGCTTTACATATGGATTACATCAAGGAAACTGGCCTGAGGCTATGTGAGTAGTGAGGCTGCATGGCTCACTAGATTGGCTTGTGGCTTACGCCAACAACATGATTTAGAAAGCAATAAACAGATAAGACATTAAATCCTTGTGAGTGAGCATATCCATGGATATCCAGCATCATATAGAAATCTGAGCCTGAACTGCTGCATAGAGGGTCTCAGCTGCAAATAATGACCCAGACATGTTGCGCAGTTGGAGTCAGTGTCCTGGTCCTCTGCATGCTGGTCTGATCTATAATGGAAGAAATGGTGTCAGTACATGTGTGTGTGCGTGCATGTGCACTGTAGAATAGATTTCATACAAGCGAAATTGCTTTCCATCTGCTACCATCCATCTCACATGTTAAATACATTTTACATTACTCACAACCAAGTGTTGTGCTTCCATTCCTATTGCCATCCCACTCCGTGCCAATTCCCCCACAAAGACGTCATCTGAACTGCTGCATGAACAGGTGCACAAGACCCATACCTAGGAACTTCTACATCTAATATTTGGGCCTAGCTAACAACTACCATTAAAAGTAAATACTAAAATCTAACTTAAATAGGAAATCCACCAGGTGAGAAGGTATGAAACTTGTTTTAGGAGGGCTGTTTTATTTTTCAGGTTCTTTTATAAACAATGTTAACGAGAATTTGCTTTGCCAAGAAGCCTTCAGAAAGAGACTATGTAATCGATACTTAGATGAGCAAAGAACCCACAGATAATTCAACTTTATTTTTTGAAAAAAAGCAACATTTATTTATTCATACTCAATAATGCATTGAAAAATGATCAGTCCTCATTCATTCTATGGACCACCAACATTACTTGGTTATTACTCATACTATGAAGACATTTCAGTAGGAAAATTGAAAAAAAAAATAAAGTACTTAAAGTGATTTCTAAAAATAAGCGGTTGGAAGTATTTTACAAAGCTGAACATTTACTTCAATGAAAATGAAGCTTTAATTAAAACAATTAACCAGACGGTTGTCCTAAACTAGGGAAAAAATATAAATAAATCCACATCCAATATCAACTAACAAAAAAAGAAGAGAATAAACTTTAACTTTTTTTTTTTTTTTTTTTTTGAACCTGCTACAAGCATGGGAAATAATTTACTCTTTTCTTTAACTCTATTGTCTGGTAAGTAGCATAAATTCATAGGGAAAAGATGAGAGATGCAAGATCTCCCAGAAATTATCTTAAAAGCTTAGAACTTTCTTCTTACTTGAGTGATTTTAGAACTTAGTTTCTATAAATTAACATCCAATTTCCATTAAAATGATTTTCCTGACAGCTGTGACTCTTGAAAGATCAGCTTTTAAAAGGTGATGTATAGAACAATATACTTTCTATCAAAAAAGTGGGCTTGACCATGAACTGTTACTTGTATATTGTTCTTAGTATTTGAAATAACGCTACACATCAGGACTCTTCATTTTGTAATTAATAAAACATTATTATTATGAAATAAAACATTAGAAGTCACAACTTCTGCTAAAACAATGCAATTTACTGAGTTTGCTCCGAAAGTAATGTCTCCTATTTATTTCCATGGAAACTATAACAGCTACAAAGAGCACAAGAACACTATTTGATAGAGCAACTTCTCACCTACAAAACATTAATTTTCAACATTGTCACCTCCAGTATCTATTCATTTTTTTCCAGAAATGAACAAAAGTCTGCATGCCATGCTTGTAAAAATCTGCATCAGCAGAGGTGACCCACTGTAGTTGCCACCACTGCTGAAACATAACACCCACTACCTCACTGTGCTCGCATCCACTATTTGATCTCCATCAACATTCAGCAAGCATTGATGAACATCAATAGTTGCAATTTTTCCCATATGGAGACCAAACAATGGATGTTAGCACAGTGAGGCTATGTGTGGTGCATTTAATTAATGGTGACAGTGATGTAAAAGACAAGCCATGTTCTGGATGGCCATGCAGATTTTTATGAGCATGGCATGCAGGCTCTCGTTCATCACTGCCATAGCTAATGGCGGTGACTATATTGAGAAATAGTATTTTGTAACTGAGAATTTGCTCTATTAAATACCATTATTGTGTTCTTTATATCTGCTGTAGTTTACATGGAATTAAATAGGAGGCATTACTTTCGGACCAACCTACTTACTTCATTATGGTCCAGCTAAGTATCCACTTTCCATTACTTCAATAGGAATTTATACACAGCTACTTACTCATAAACAGCTACATTTCTAGTATTTGAAACTCAATCCCGATTTTTAGCGTGTCCTTCTTGAATTACGTTGTCCTAACTCTATATGATGGCTTTTTCTTCCTTCAAAATTTCCTTCAAATTTCGTATGTTACTGAATTAATATATAATGACAGGATTCCTTATCACAAGAGAGAAGAAAATGTCAGATATCTAGATATCTGTATTTCATAGTACACTATAAGAGATTCAAAAAAGCTCATTTAGAATATTTTACAGCAGAAAATGAAAGCAATTCTCTTATCTCTGAAATGCCTATATTGAGGCAAAAAAAGTCTGCTACAATGGCTAAAAAGCCAAATATCCTGTAGTTAGGAAATATAGTTTTAAGTTGAATGATTGTTGCTGAAAACTTACCATTTTTCTAGGAAATTTTATTTTTCTGATGTAGCTTAAACCAGCTTCCACAGAATCCTTAGTTTTGGTGTAACAGGGCTAAATTATAAAGAACTTCGTTCTGTAGGCTTTTAGTTTGAACAAATGTAGTTGAACAAATGTAATTAAACTTAAATGTATAATAAGATGTGACCAAATTCAGATTGCAGTTATTATTTTTAACCTTTAAAACACATGATAGTTCTGAACTTCTACATGGCATTGTGTGATATAAATTTAGACAGACTATTTTCAAAAAGCTGACACAGTGGAGAGATCCTGAAAGCTCTATTCAGGTTCTATAGTACTTTATTTCACAAATCAATAAAATAAATGGACACACACACACGAAAGAAGTGTTTTTTGTTTTTTTTTTTAAAGAAACAGCATGGAAGCTGATGGCTTGGACTGGAGTTCTGCACAGAGAAGAAATTGTGAATCTAAATAGACTATGGCTCCTCTTACTGCAGATCTTTAGAAACCAAAGCACTGAACCCTGGTTCTTCTCTGATTACTGACTCTGAAAGTGGAGAACAGCCACCATCTGCTGTACTCATTTTTCTGAGAAGCCCACATAGTGTTTAAAAGGAGACTGTTATTTTCCTTGACTTACTAGGTTGGAGTCCAGAGTAAGTGTTATATAAGACTAACAAGAGAATAGTTGGAGAAAGGTACTATTCAGTAGGCCCACCTGTGAACTGCGATCTGTTCTGACGGCAATAGCTTGTCTTCATAAAGATAACAGAAAATGTCGCATTACAAGCTTCAGGTGAGCAATTTCTTCTTTGCCAAGATGGTAGTTCTAGTTCACTACAGGCATTACTTCAACTTCACACCAGCATGATAGTATTGAAAAAATTGGATACGCTCTTGTATAAAGTTGCAGCAATGCACTTTGTGTCCTGCAAAAGTTTTGTCCATTGAATTCAGTGATGACAGGGCCCCAAATACCTAACTTAAAACTAAATGCTTATTTTATTTCAGTGGATCTGATATCTTACCACCCATGGTTTGTCAGGTACCCAAATCTCCCACAAGTACTTCGGCATATCTCCAAAATTCAGTGCCTAAAAAGCAACAATATTTAAATAAAAAAGATGTGTCATTCTTATTACAGATCTTTACATAACCCACCACCCCAACAGCCCAATATTGGTAGTACATAAAGCAAAATATAAGCAAATGTTTTGATGAGGATTAAAAAAATTTGGAGGCCATAGCCTACTGCTACCAGACGTATGCATGGTAACATTTTAAAGTGGTACGTCAAACATCAGTTCGGTTTCTAAAGGCTGATTGTGTAACATTTTGCTGCATCAGGTAACAGATTTGCAGATGCCAGAGAAAGTTTTTATTGTTCTGTCTAGTGAACTACCAACCAAAAGTGCTGTCTCATAATAAGATTTTTTTTTAATTTAATGCTCTATTAAGCTTTTTATTAAGATATTATTAATCAACCCTGAGACTCTAAAAAGCAAAAACAGCAGATCTTTAAGACTGCAATTAAAGCTGTGTTTAATGTAGGAGCATTAATGGATGTTCATTCTCTGTTACTAACTGTTGAATATAAATAGCACAATGTACGTCAGGTTCCCTCCTGACTATAGTACTCAGACACCCCAAAATATCGTGTCTCCCATGTCTTGAATCAGAATGACTGTATATGTATGTGACCATAAGATAACTGCAGATGGAAAGTTCAGTAGGTTACCAAGTTTGAAGAACCTTCAAAACTGCATATTCTTATATGAATTGAATTGATTATCTATCTTGAGAACACAATAGTACCACAATAATTCTGAACAATCTAAGCCAGAAAAACGCATGCATTTGGAAAGAAAGTCTGAAATACAGGTATCAAGCTAGTAGCAGGCATTTTTACTGTTCTATTTTATTGGAGAAAAGAATGCTTCCCAGAGAGAGAATGTTACATTAAGAGTAATGTATCTGTAAAGTTGGACAATTTCAAATCCATTCTCTGCAGAGTAACAAGGCCAAATTGTAAACAAGCATTCAGTGCACCATATTCAGACAGGATATTAGTATTCTGCACAGAATTGTTTATCCACTCCTGTGCCATCATACAGTGAGCAAAATCCTCAGAAAACTTTACATCAAATAATACTTTTATTCACAGTGGAAAACACATGTCTCTTCCGAAGTACTCCCAACAGATACCTCAGATATTTCACACAAGCTCTGTGTTCTTGGAGAATTATATCACAGTTCTAAAAGCTTTTTCAAGAACTCCCCTTGAAAGCAGAAAGTCATCTTAAGTATTTATATCTACCAAAAATGTGCTCCTCTGATATCTGAAATCACATTTCCAGCTGACTTCAGGAGGTCCATTCTTTGCCATCTGAAATTTCATTTAAAAAGAGAAGTTGCACAAGCAGAAATGTTATTTGGTCTTACACTCTGAATCAAAAAGGTACTTATACAATCCATGGAGATTAGTAAGTATAGTTTAAGGGAAAGGTAAAAGCAACTGAGAATCCTTCATTTTAAAATCTGCCTATGCCTTCTCTGATATTTTACATGTGATTGTTTTCCTCATTTACATGAGTACAAATGAAGTGCAATTCACCCAAAGGCAACAGAATTTAACTGGTGAAAAAAGCAGAGAGAGAGTCCCTGTGGATCAAGCTTTCTTTTTAAAGTGTATGTTGCACAGTTCTATCCACTTTGATGGAGTGATGAGTTTCTGAAGGCAAACTGTGTGCCATATTATCAAATACTTTCTTACTTGTTAGAAAGTCACCTTTACATAAATAAGTCACTTTTACAGAAATAATAAGTATTGTTTCCCAAAAATAACTGGAAAGGAATCACAAGAGTAATTTCAATAAGAACAAGTAATAAATGTTTTCCCCATTCCCTTAGCTAGTTGAAAGCTTAGGTAGATCATCAAAATAAAACAAGAATGAACAGGAATAAAATCCCATTCACAAATTGCCAATTGAAAGGACAAATACATGGCATCATTAAATATGGGGCCTTTTTCTACATAGCTACTTTCCAAAAAAAGACTGTTGCAACATAAGAAGAAAACTTCCTCCTGGAAGCTATGCTAAGGCACATGCAAGAGAGAGAGGTGATATATGATGACAAGCATGGTGTCATCAACAGCGAGTCCTGCCTGACCAACTTAATGGCCTTCTATGATGACATGACTGCATCAACGGACAAGGGAAGAGCCACTGATGTCATCTATCTGGAATTCAGCAAGGCCTTTGACACGGTCCCCCACAACATCCTTCTTCCCAAATTGGGAAGATACGGATTTGATGGGTGGACTGTTTGATGGACAAGGAAGTGGTTGCAAGATTGTACCCAGAAAGTGGTGGTCAGTGGCTCAATGTCTGGATGGAGATCAATGACGAGTGGTGTCACTCAGGCGTCAGTGTTGAGACCAATTCTCTTTAACGTCTTCATCAATTACATCGACAGTGGGATCGAGTGCACTCTCAGCAAGTCTGCAGATGACACCAATCTGTGTGGTGTGGTCGACACACCTGAGGGATGGGATGCCATCCAGAGAGATCTAGACAGGCTCAAGCAGTGGGCCCAGGAGAATCTCATGAAGTTTCAGAAAGCCTGGTGGGGAGTAAAATCTAAGGAACTAAAGGATAGAGCACAGCCCTGCCAAAAAGGACTTGGAGGTTCTGGTAGATGGTAAGCTGGACACGAGCCAGCAATGTGCCCTTGCAGTCTAGAAAGCCAACCACACTCTGGGTTGCATCAAAAGAAGCATGGCCAGAAGGCTGAGGTATGTAATCCTGTGCCTCTGCTCTGTGCTGGTGAGGTCTCACCTGGAGTACTGCATCCAGATATGGAGTCCTCAGTACATGAGAAATATGGATATGTTGCAGAATATCCAGAGGACCATAAAAATGGTCCAATGGATGGAACACCTCCCCTGTGTGGGCAGACTGAGAGAGCTGAGGCTGTTCAGCCTGGAGAAGAGAAGGCACCGGGGAGACCTGATAGTGGCCTTTCTGTATCTAGGGGTATAAGGGTATAAGGGGGGTATATACCCCCCTTTACAGGAGGGTATAAGAAAGAAGGGGACAGACTCTTTAGCAGGGTCTGTGGGGATAAGACAAGGGGATAAGACAATAGCTTCCCTGGTTCATCTTTCCACAACTTCTCTTTCCCAATAGCAGACAGTAGAAAGTAGTAAATAAAGTGGCTCCTGTTCTCAGTCTTACAAGTGATAATTCCTATGAGAATTGAACTTGGACCATACTCTTTGTCAAAATAAATTACATCTGGAAGCCAAAAGAAAGGTTTTGATGCAGACAAAACTTATATACATACACATAGTCATAATGAGAGTGTATTACGAAGAATGGTTACAGGTTCCAACAGATTAGTTCCTTGTCTATGAAGTCAGTGTGGAAAGTACTCCATTACTAAATGGGAGTAAAATTCATGATTCCTGAAATGGCTCATGACTGCCTTAAATTTTGATTTAAGGGCTGGATTTGAAAAGTCTTAAGTATATATATCTTATACACCACAAAAGATCTTCAAAATTCAAAATAATTTAAAGTATCAATAAGCATTCAAGACTCATTTCTGTAAAAGTCTTATCTTTGCCTCTCCAACTGTTACTCTACTTGATGAGATGGTATCAGTAAAGCCTTCAATAAAAATGCACATAGGCTTTTTATTTCACCTACCATCTATCATTTAAAATAAAAAGGTAAATATCTTGGCATAAACAGTTTGGAAATAAATTCAGCATCATAGATGAGATTGCATTCAAACAGCAAGGAAGATAACACACACACATACGCACACACAAAAAAAAAAAAAAGCAAGAAACAAACAGACAAAAAAAAAAGAGAAAAAAGAAAACAAAACTTTCTAGTTGCTTTGTCCCAGGAAAATAAACAGATAGAACCACAGACCTGCTAAGAGTAATGAAAACAATCTACCATGTCATCATTTTATGCAAGAAAGGGAGAAAGACTAGCCTAAAACCCCTACAATAACATGGATTTTTCAGCTGACAAAAGCAATACTGTATAAAATCTTTTCTGTGCTTTATTTCTAATTACTTTCTATCCTTTAATGAACAAGAAAGTACTTGATCTTGAAAGTCCTTGTGCAGTCAAAACTCCCACTAAAATTAATGGGACATTTTTTCCAGCCTAAAAGTTTTCAGATCAGGCCCCAAACTTAGCTTTTTCTAAGCTTTTTCCATTAATCAAATATTTTAGAGTTTTTTCTTGTTTGTTTTGTTTTCTCTTCTTTTCCACTAGGATCATATATTCAGAAATACAGATAACAGAAACCATAACTTTGCCTGAGGAAGGAAGGCTGCTGTACTTTGTTATTATATACATTTTAACTCCCTTTTACAAGTGGAACTCTGATTCTGAAGAACCTCAGTTACCTGAACAACAAGTTCTTAATTTTTGGCCTTTTCAAAGTTTATAGAAATGTTGTCTCTCATCGCATGTGAAAGTTAAGCTGTCTGAATTACACAACTGAAATGTATAAGTACATAAACTTTGTCAGTCAAACCTCCCTAAAATTAATGTACAAAACCAAGGGATTTTGAACATCTTCATGGGAGAGATAAGGAGTTAACATACTGAGGTTCAGAGCAATTTTTCCCATGTAACCTCACAAAACTTGCAACATACACCTGACTTCACAGTGCTTAAAAGAAAAAAATAAATCCTTGTTTGGATGACTCAATAAATCACTTTGATTTTCAGACTGTCGATCACTCATTTCAGGAAACAGAATTCTTATACAGTTGGGTTTTTTTTATTGTTTTTTAATAATAAAAGAGAAAAGAAAACTAGAAGGAAGTCTATGACTTCAAAATAATTTACTGTATTTCTGCTTGTAAATTATTATTAAATTGCTACTTCATCATAGTTCTCAATTCTCTCACAGAAATACCATAGGAGGCTCTTGCACAGAAATAAGAATAAAATACACTGTAACCTGTCAAACCAGGTAGTACTAACAGCAACGAAGAAAAGAAAAGAAAAAAAAAGAAAAGAAAAAAGAAAAAGAAGAGAAAAGAAAGCAAAGGAAAGGAAAAGAAAGGAAAAAGAAAAGCTATGAGTCTTGTTTACGATTGATCATTAATAAGCCTTAGCAAGGACAATTTCCTTTGTTCATTTTTACTCTTAGATGGCACAGGGACATGTATGTAAGAGAATTGTCACGAGAGCTCTACATTGCTCAGTTAGATAGCCTGCGTACTGGCTAAATTGCATAGACACACCATCTGGAAATGAAATAGTTCTGCATGGATTCTTACAGGGAATTGCACCTTTCTGTGAAGATTTCTGTAAAGGCTTGTTACCACAGCTTTCATTTATGAAGAACTTAAGAATAATGAACTACTGATCTTTTAATTATGGTTAAGAAATAAAGACCCAGTAGATGGCAGAAAAGGAGAAATAAGGATGATAGGCAAATTTACACTCTTGACACATACACAAAATACCACCACAATAAACATTCAGTTTAAGCAGAGCATCAGGTAAGTCCTTACCAACTCACTGGATTCTTGTCTTTGCCAGCTGGCATGGTTTAGATTCAGCACTGTTTTGCCTATAGCTTGCCTTTGTTTCTAAATGCTGTAATTTAAGACTTGAGAAATCTCAGAAAAATATGAAATAAATAATACCTAATTGTGATGGTTTATTCTCCTTGGAGAGTGTGAGAAAATAAAAATCAGAAAGTAAAAGCAACAACTAGAGAGGTTACAGACAAGCAACTTTGCTTGTTTTCAGAAAAATAATTCATAGGCACAGTCACTTTCTAAAGGACAAAGTAAAACCATTAAAAGGAAATTGCAATTTCTTTAAAAAAAATGAAAGTAAGATTACAAAGTCAGTGATAGAACTGAAAGGTTCACAAGACATAAAATTATTTTCCTGAGTAAGTAATTAACTGTATTTATAGAAAGACAAATAAACATTTTGTTAGGAAAAGAAAATAAGCATATTTTTTACTTCTCAGTTTTTAAACCTATTCTAAAATCTACTTCTATTGATTTTAACAATGAATACAGCAAATCTAGTGAGATTTGTGATATCTTTGGATATCACAAAGAAATTCTGCTCCACCAGAGAAAAACAAACAAACAAAAAAAGACTTCATAATCAAAATTTTATTTTGAAAGTATGCCTATTCCCCTATATGGCTTCTATACTCTCAACATAATACTCTATATATCATCAGAATTTTACTGTTAGTCACTTCTCTTAGTTACCATAGCTTCATGGACCTATATTTCCTGCTTTTGTCTCAGATTCCTTTGTTAAATAAATCTCTATTACTTGACTAGTAACTACTAAAATGAGATGTAAAAAGGAAATAACACTGCAAAGACAATGCGAACCTAACAATAAGTTCACTTTATATATTCTACAGAGAATAAATTATTCTATTTATTGTCTATGCAATTCGAAAAATATCAAATGTTATCACATGTGGGGTACAGAATATATAATTTCAATAGAATAGTTTGCTTATTTTTAACACAGACACCTAGATATAATCCACACATAAAGACAACTTAACACAATCATTAACAGAACAGTCTTGGTATTTCTTGTTCAATACAGTTCTTTATGGCTGAAATGGATCTGAACCTGTTAATGATGACAGTTTGTAATCAGATTCAGACATCATCATTCTGCAAATAAGAAATTATTTTATTTTTTTGCTTCTTCAGTGTTCCCTAAAATTACTATCTGCAAAAACTTTCATCCTTATCTCAAGATCAAAGACATGGCCATATAAGACAAAGAATAATGTGTGGTTCTTGAGAAACAGATGAACATTATTTAGACCTATGTGGATTGCTTCCACATGTAATAAATTGGTGGTTTAAATTTAGCTCAAAGTAGATATGATTTATCTATGAAAAACCACAAACAGACTACTTACTGGTAACACTAAGGTCAAAGGAGACAAATTCAGACCACAACCACAACAGTGACTGTCTCTGTTCATTGCAGTGCATCTCTTCTATGGATACACTGTGAAAACGATGCTAAATATCTACATAACATCTTTCATGGGTGTGAGAGGCTCTTACAGTGAAGGCTACAGAAGTCTCAGTTAGAGGAAACATAGCAATATCTGGAGGGATAGATTATTTCAGTTGCTGCAACATTACACTAGCAAACTATATGAAATGGGAGAAGGAAAACAGCATTCACTTCTGATACCATCTCCAGATAGTTCTAAAAGCTAAGTGGCTTAAAAAAAATAAAAAAATAACTAAAAAATCTCTCTTTAAAAGCAATAAGATGCCTCTCTCGTTTTCTGTTTCTCTCAGAGGCATCATACTGTGTTGTGAAGGACAATCCTTTACACCTTAGAAGAGGATTCTAGTCTAGTGGAAAGAGTGGCAAAGACACATTTCACTGAAATCCCAAAGGTAGTAGTGATTCAGCTATGAAACTAGCACTATGTTTCAATGTACTAATTTCTTCTCCCAGTTTAATGCTTTGACTTCAATCCTGCAAGGTAGAATCCATGCTGGGAATGAACATATATGCTGAGACTCTGTTGTAATCATATACAAAGGTGGCACAGCAATTCTCTGTTATGAAGTGAACAAATTATGAAGCGAGCAGCAGCCTTCTCCTTGAGGAGGAGGGGTACAGTTAATTACTGTTACCATTCAATGAAAAGAAATGCAAAATTCTGATGGCAGTCTGAAGAAAATCATGTTGAATTTATTGTAATCCTAATGAAGACCATCAGTATATCAAAGAAAAAATGTAATGCTCCCAAAAATTACCCTGATTACAATGATTAGGAAGTGATTGACTGAGCCCTCTGTTAGTAACTTTTCTCTTGTCATGATCTGGAAAAAAGAAAATTGTCAAGATTTCCATAAAGAACCTACATTGTTACAGACATTCCTACTCTGGCCTGGAAGTATTCAAGGCCAGGCTGGATGGGGCTTTGGGCAACCTGGTCTAGTGGGAGGTGTCCTAGCCCATAGCAGGGGGGTTGGAACAAGATGATCTCTAAGGTCCCATCCAACCTGATCCATTCTATGATTCTGTGATTCAATTATTCATACAGTTTGTTTCTAACAGGCCAAATCTTATTTTCTCTCCTGTCTGAATGTTACAGATTTTATCCCAGTACTTACACTGATGTTAATATTAGGAGGGTGAGAAAGGAGCCGTTCTGATGTTTAACATATTGCATACTTAGTAATGCAATTGTCACAGCTGGCTGTCTAATTGGTCAAAGGCTGATTCATATATGGGTGTTGATCCCACTGTCATCCATCATCTCTCACTCTCTATTTAACAAAAAAAAAAGAAATGGCATCTTTTTTTTGTTCTGAAATGTGATTCTTCACAAAAATCACTGCTTTCTTAAATAGTCTTCAACAGTCTTGTCTTTGAAAATTTTCTAATTCTGTGAAAGATAAGCCTAAAGTGGAAGCAGAGGTCAGTAAATACATGCTGTCTTTGCAGTATTTTGGATAATAAGCATGTTCTATTCATTTTAAAGAACAAGATAACAAACATTTTTCAACAAGATAATGTCAAAAGGTCTAAAAGCTTGGCTTGTTATACCATCTCGCACTAATCCTGACATTGTCAGCAGTTGATTTGTATCAGTATTACAATATAATGTAATTAGTAATGGTAATATTACCACAAATAGTATAAACAGCACTGCTCTACTGCCTTTGAATTAATTCTGTAAGCATGTTAATAACATACCATCAAGCGTCAATACAAATCCTTGACAGTTTCTTCAAAAAAGATAGTGCATGTCTAAGCAATTTTCTCATACACAGGTTTTCTTCAGAAAACTTGTCACTATTCCATTAGCTCAAAAGGGAGTGTATGCATAAAAGAATCTCTGCTAAAGAAATCTGACTGCTAGCCAAGAAAGCGTAAGTTCAATGGACTGCATTAACTGTTGGCTGGGATAGGGGTGTAGGTACCATGGTATCAAATGAATTTTTTTAAGAAATTTCTTCTAGCAGTGAAGTGAATCAAGAAGGCCAACGGGATCCTGGGGTGCATTAAAAAGAGCATTGTCAGCAGGTCGAGGGAGGTGATCCTCCCCCTCTACTCTGCCCTGATCAGGCCTCTGCTGGAGTACTGTATCCAGTTCTGGGCTCCCCTGTATAAAAAAGACACGGGCCTCCTGGAAAGAGTCCAGCGGAGGGCCACAAAGGTGATAAAGGACGTGGAGCATCTCCCTTATGAGGAAAGGCTCAGTAATCTGGGTCTGTTCAGCTTGGGGAAAAGAAGGCTGAGAGGGGACCTGGTCAATGTTTATAAATATCTTAGGTGCGGGGGGCAAATGGACATGGGGAACCTCTTTTCAGCGGTCAGTGGGGAGAGGACAAGGGGCAATGGCCTTAAACTGGAGCACAGGAAGTTCCGCACCAACATGCGGAAGAACTTCTTCACGGCGCGGGTGACTGAGCACTGGAACAGGCTGCCCAGTGAGGTTGTGGAGTCTCCTTCCCTGGAGATATTCAAGACCCGCCTGGATGCCTACCTGTGCAACCTGCTCTAAGGAACCTGCTTTGGCAGGGGGGTTGGACTCGATGATCTCTCGGGGTCCCTTCCAGCCCCTACAATTCTGTGATTCTGTGATGCTGTGAATGCTTTTCATTTTCAATCATTTTCATTCACTTTTGAAGGGGGAACCCTTTGAATGACGTAAAGAATCATTTTGATAGTATTTCAACAGGGACCGTTAGAATGAAAACAAAGCAGACATCTTAGGTCTGTTCCAAAGTCTCTGAAGTTTACAAGCATTTCGATGGTGTCCTAAACCAGTCACCTTCCTTAAATCTTTATTATTATTATTATATTATTTTATTATAATTATATTATTTCTTATATATTATTTATTATTATTATATTTTTTAAGGGTGAAAAAAAATAGAAATATACTCCCAAATAGAAAATAGAAAATACCCACAACATTATATTCATGCTTTTTTGCTGCAGTACTCCATAGTCTGAGGATGAACAACTCCCTGCATTCAAATGCTACGTTACTGGCAAAGACAGAAGCATGGTCTGTAACTCAGTTTTCCAACTTAAATTATGCTGCCAATACAATACTGTCTCTTACCTACCTTAATTAATTACTTATGCAAAGATAAGTTGTGATGAGCGCTATGATACAGCTCCTATATTTAATTACAAAGAACCTTCCAAGTTCTGAATTTAGGAAAATAATTTTAAAAAAATGCTGTCAATGAAAAATAAAAATGATCAGTTTTGTGCCAAAGGAAACAAGTTCATAAAGGCTAAAAGAAACTGCGAAAATCACCTTAGAAATTAAAGACAGGGGAGAAAAATATGTTGATTATTAATTTCTTTAATTACATAAATTTCTCGTAATATGTTTTACTAAAAATAATTTGTTTCAGTAGTGTTGTACAAAGATCTTCAAGTGAACAATATAACCATTCCTCTGACTATTTTGACTCCCAAAAGAAATTCTAATCATCAGGTCTATCAAAAATCTTTTTTTCCTTAGATAGCTTTTTCCTTTTTTCTTAGATAGCTTTAATTCAAAGAGATCTTATAAGCAGGAGGGAGACAGGCTTTTTACATGGTCTGATGGTGATAGGACAATTGGNTGCTTTTCATTTTCAATCATTTTCATTCACTTTTGAAGGGGGAACCCTTTGAATGACGTAAAGAATCATTTTGATAGTATTTCAACAGGGACCGTTAGAATGAAAACAAAGCAGACATCTTAGGTCTGTTCCAAAGTCTCTGAAGTTTACAAGCATTTCGATGGTGTCCTAAACCAGTCACCTTCCTTAAATCTTTATTATTATTATTATAGGACAATTGGGAAAGACTAAACTGAAAGACAAGGGATTTTTGTTAGATGTTAGGAAGAAATTCTTTACTCAGAGGGTGGTGAGGCACTGGAGCATGTTGTCCAGAGAAGACGTGGATGCCCCATCCCTAGAAGCATTCAAGGCCAGGTTGGATGGGGACCTGAGCAGCCTGATCTAATGGTTGGTAACCCTGTCCACTAGCAGAGAGGTTGGAAGTAGATGATCTTTAAGGTTCCTTCCAACCTAAACCTTTTTATGATTTTATGATATAAAGCAGGTGACCCTATGTTCTCTCTTGCATATGCATATATTATTTATTTTTTTGTATCTCAATAAGTAGGAGGAAGAAATCAAATTACTGGCTTCCATTTGATTGGAGATTGGAGGAGAAATTCAATAGTTGAAAGGAGAAGACTATAAAATTTGATCTAAAGATTTACATTAAACTGCCACATTAAAAGCCTCTGTAAAGATTAAGAAAGAGGAAGCCCTTCTTACCTTTAAAATCTTTTTTTACTACTTTACTATAAAATTAAGTTATAAACTATATTAAGTAGTACAAACCTGATTACTACAAAGGTACTCAGACTTTATCAGAGTTGCAGAAAGTAGGAGAACTGCCTAGTTTCCAGGTCTAAGGCATGTACAACATAATAGCACAAAGACTAAGATAACCCCATCTCATCAAGTTTCTTCATGACAGACAGTAACGCTAACTACAAAGCAAAACAAACAAACAAACAAAAAATCAAACAAATCCTGCATATATATGAGAGTGTTTTTTTAGCATTACGGCATACGCTTGGATTCCCCGGCCAGAATTGTAAAATGCATTGCCAATTTCAGATGTCCCACAGATTAGACACAATTTTGGCTCATAGTTTAACTTGAGATGACATAACTAGAATGCAAATTATATACTTTTTTTTTTCTGTGAAAAACACAGAATACAAAATAAAAGCACACACAAAGAAAAACCGTATCAGTGTGTGGCAGAACTTGTCTCCACTATCAGAAACACCAACACCTTAACAAGGGCCTATTCCTACATTCCAGAAGCTTTTATTGCCTTATTTACAGCCTGACTTCTTTTCAACTCTTTCATTTCAGACAGTGACAGTTACTAGCATCTTATTTTAAGCCACAGCTATTCAGTGCCAAAAGATGAATATTTTCTAATGTTATGTCTAAATTCAACTCAAAGTAGAGGGATTATCTGAAGAGAGAAAAAGAATTATGTAAGTATTTATTGTGTCCTGCCACAAAGCATCTACATATCAAACAGCAATCCATGGCATTATATTTTCAAAGTTTTGTTTTCTGATTGCTGATACTACAAAACAGAACATTTTCAGATTGGTTAAAATATGTTCTTTTATTACTTTGAAAACATGAGTATAAGAATGAAAAATATTTATTCCTTCTTTTGCAATTCATTTAAAGAAACCTGTCTTGTTGAAATACATGCATATACATATTAGCATTAAAAAAAAAATACACTTCCCTATTTCCTATTTTATCAATTAATAACGAAATCAGGTCATATCGTTCTATTTATTCCATTTTAAAATAAGTATTTTTGTTTAATAAGCTATTGGTACATCAGTACATCTGGAATATTTATTTGATAACTGGTAGAAATCATCAAAAGTTAAGGAAATTAGCTAAAGCTGAACAGGCCTATGGAAGTTCTAGGCTGTATTTTGTTTTGGTTTTGTCTGATTCTGTCCTTAACAACTCATACTTAGTCTAACTTCACATATTCTAGACTCTTCAGTATTATTCTTTCAGCATCCAACAGCAAAACAAAACAAAACAAAATAAAGCAAAACAAAACCTACATATTTAAGAAGTCCAGTTTCTAGTGTTAGCCACATATTAATTTAGTATTCTGTCCATTAAGTAATATTCTCATTATTACAGAGTTCAACAGGAAGGTGCTACAGTATGTCTTTAGTGCAAAGCACCACATTTCCCACTGTGTGTCCCATGACAACCAGGCTCCTCTGATACTAAACTGCACCACCAGAAGGCATCAAGAGCAGTAGAAGGAATTTTCATTCTTCCTTCCATTGACTTCACCAGAAAAACTGAGCTTCAGCACTTTCAGAACTAAAAGAAAAATCTTAATTAGCTTTTTCTGGCAAATTCCTACAGGCAAATGAATCAATAATTGCATCAGTGTACATTGATAAATGCAAAGAAAACTAAATGTGACTACATAATTCACTTGCTCTAAATCTTCAGATATCACTAAAATTGAAAATACAAGTAACAAACCAGAGTGAAAGGGTGGATACCAGGAGAATTAAGCATTTTTCTTTGACTAAACTACATAGTCTAGCAGACATTAACTACCATCAGCTAAAGAGTTTTTAAGATTTTTTTTTTCACTCTATAAACTTTCACCAAGATTTATGCGATCTGTGATGCCACCAGAAAGAGAGCCTTCACTTCTTTCTCTTTTGCTGGGCACACCCTTTGCTACGTCAATACTTAAATCATGTACCTCACCAGTTGTGTCAGTTCCTCGAACTGGCTAAAAACTAGACCTGTCTTCCCAAATTATTATTTTTCCCCACACTGCTGACCAGTCACTGGTGCTGACACAACAGAGGTGGCAGGAACAGACAGCTAGAGGCAGGGAAAAGAAGACAACTTGCCTTTTTGGCAGTAGTGTGGTCAAAACTGATGCTGAGAGATCAAAGAGAAAGCTAGAATATTATATGACAGGAGTTGTATCTCATTCCGTATTCTTCTCCTGAACTGGAAGAGCATTAGATGAACATGAATTCCCATTAGAACTAGCTTTATTTTACACTCCACTACCACCAGTACTGTCCCACTATCTGGAAGAATGATGATTAATAATATTGTAAGTTAGGGTATCATTCCACCAGGGGCACACTGAGCAAGATCTTGACCTTTCAAAACTTAGAAAAATAAGTTCTTTAAAAGAACCAGCAGACAAAGAACCAGATTTGGTCAATAGCACCTGCCAAAGTAGCCATTTTTCTGTTTCTAGGGAGCTGTTAGAGAAAAGATTCACCAGGTATCTAATAAAAAAAGGCCATGAAAAGTACATATATTGCATCTAAGGAAGAAGAGAGAGTTAAACCAAGGTGTTCATAGAAACTGCTTGTATTTTGGATCTACCAGATAACTTCTAAATTCAAAGAAATAAGAGGAAAATCATAAAAACTAAAATGAAAATAGATTTCTATAAATTAAACAGGTAAGACTTCTAATAGTAATCCTGATTCAAACAAAACATGACCAAGAATCTTCAAGAATAAAAGGTAATGACTTTTCCTACCAGCAGCCCACCCCTAACAAATATAGGGAATGCATATATTTTTAGAAAATGTGCCTAGCTGAAACACTGAAGATACAAACTGTTTGTCTTGAATATTTTCTGAACTGTATCAGTAACTGCTTTCTTTGAGTAAATGTATAGATTTGTAGACATACTATACTATGGTCTTTCTTTACAGTAAGTGCAATTTGCAACAAAACAATTTTTTAACTAAACTTTCAGGATAAGTACATTTGTATATGTTATAAAATTTCAATATAAATTTCAGATTGCACCTGAATACATCAATCAAAACTTGTGATTTAGACCTTTATTTTACATCATCTTTGTATATAATTGTAAAAGACTTGGGGGCTATTTAGGTGAAAATCCAAAAGCTGATACTGAAGATGTTTTTCAATATCATAGTTATTTATTCTTCCTAATTCACCATCAATCTTATTATAGTCACTAAACTGTTTTCTTCAAAAATGCCGTAATGACAAACATTAAATATACCCTAGAAGTGCTAATGTACACTGAAATAAGTGCATCTGAAAAATAAAGCATTTAAAAAATGGTTTCACATTTCCAGAAATCTTCACAGATCTTTTTCCCTCTCATCTAAAATAAGTTTTTGGATTTTCCAGAACAGTTGTGAAAATAACTTGCCAAACAGAAGGTAGGTCCTTAGAATATGGATTAGGAGAATAGGGGAGCCAGAACACCAGCAGCAGCCTGTGAAGTTACATTCATTACCAACAAAACCTGTACATCTGCAGTTACACCTAAACATTGTGCAAACTATGTATAACTTGCCATTTTAAAAGTAACTTTTCAATAGTTGAAAGAAGCATTATTTTCAACCTCTGAAAAAGACAGAATAGATGTAAGTAGTGTCCTTAGTTTATTTTTAAACACAACTTCTTGCTTATCTTAAGACATTTTGCAGTGCAAAAGCCATAAAGCATTCATTTCTTGCTGAGTTTGTTTTACTGTGTGAGATTAGAGCTAAATTAAACTCCACCATTTGATGAGATGTACCAGTATGATCTTAGAGCTTCTGCTGTACAAATGCCCAATTCCCTTGATCCAGTCCCTTCTCTTACTGAAACAGATCCAGTAATCTCTGACAAAGGCTGAAACTAGCCTCAAAGGAGAGAGTATCTTCCATGGCAGTTCTAGGAAGAGTGACACCATTGTTAGACATTACTAAGCCCTCAGATATTCAGTCACTTCAAGTCAGTGAGTTTAAAGAGTTCCTTGTAGCAGAGGGTTCACTATTTGATATTTTTCACTTGAATGTGTGCCAACTCCCTTGAAACAACTTTTACTAAGTTAAAAACAGTGGTATCGTATTTGTTCATACATCTGAAGCGGGAAGGCTATTTCTCAGACTCCCACATTGATACAGCTTTCAATTAAAATGCTGTGGTTTTCAAACTGAGTGAGAAATTTGATAATGTGGAGAGCAGTTGTATAGCCTTTGGCTTGCAAATGACTGAGAACTTGCAATCCATCATCTAAAACAAAACCCATAAAAACTGTCCTAGCATGAAAGATATCTTTCCCAGAACTATTATCCATTGGCATCCTGCACCACTTCACAGTTACACTGACAAAATATGAAAGTATTCCTGAGCTGTTCAGAGAATACAAATGCACTTGGTCTTTGATTAATTGCATTAAAACCACAAATGTGAAACATCCACATGGAGAATTGGGTGAATAGGACACATTTTTCCTCTTTTATTTTTGTCTTGTTATAAAAATGTCACAGTTTTAACTTTTAGGAAAGATGCCAGCAATACTGGAACACATTGAAAATGTATAAATGTTGGCCAGAAGGCAAGTTTTGCTATGATAGGCAAGGGTTTCTTTAAAGGACACTGGAGGAAGAGGTACAAAGAATGAATGAATCTATGAGATTATTAGGTTAATTTTCTTTGATTTATAATGCCATCTTCTAAATTTCTTCAAGTTTTGTGTTATAATCTCTGCCAAGCCCCTAGTAGATCAATTCCCTATTTTTCCCATTGAAATTAACCAATTTTTCTGTTTTTAATTTCTCCTCATATTAGATTCTGTCTCTTCAGACATCTTTGAAATCTTCTTATTGCACATACTCCAGACTAATGATTCAATACTGCCTTGCAAATCAATCAAATTCATTTTGCTAGCACTAAGAACAGCAATGAGTAACGTCTAAGACAAAATCAGCACCTTGATTTTGAACTGTCCACACTGGACTATTGAATGGTGAAAACTGACTAAAATTTTAAAAAGATACTCAAAGTTCTTATTGAAATCTGTGACCATTTAATTAACTTTGTATGACTGGCATTCATCTGGTTTCTGGTCTTACATATACTGTGGGCCATTTGCAACTGGAGAAGTCCTATTGTCCATTTGTATTGTCTATTAAAAGAGAAGCAAGAACCTACCTTAGCTGAGACTGTAAAAATGCAGAAAGAGTGTATTATTTTCTCTAATTATAAATTCACAGATTTCTACTTCAAGAAGAGTGTGAGAGGCAAACAAAGAGACTTTGTATCATTAACAAAATTCTTCATTGTAAACTATATAAAAGTTTGCAAAGCCTTCGAAAAGAGACAATGTACCATCAACTGTTTTAACTAAATGTTACACATGTTAATGAAATTATTGATAATTTACACTTTGGGCAAGATCTTCAAAAGAGTTCAAAGTTCAAATGTTAAAGTTTCTTAAATCAGATTTTTTTCTGAGAAATGATCAGAATTAGAAGTCTACTTTTTTAATGTACTGCTGTGTGTTTGCATATCTGTATGACAAAAGATATAATGCGTAGCATATGTGTATTACCAAATTATTAATTGTAATGTTGTAGTGGAAAGAATATACTACAGACTGCTTTGGACTAACCAAATTTGCTTATCATTTGATTGACTCAGAAAATAGCAAGAAAAAATAGGAGACTATGGAAAATGAGTTTTCAGGAAATATATATAATTTGGGAACAATGACCTAACAGTCCAAATCATTCAATCAATCAACAGTGGATTTCTGCAGAATCTCAAAGTTTCAGCTTAGATTGGGGTTCCAGTGCTATAGACCAGATGACAACAGACAACAGTATTAGGAGGAAAGGAGGAAAGAAAGAAAAAAGAATTGTATAATAGAAAGAGAACCTGCGCATGAAGAAATCATATAAATTACAATATTTTTATATTCAAAACCATATTGTAGAGCCAGTTTCTTGAATCCAGAACATTAGCCACAATTATAGCCACATCAATTATAGCTGTTTTGTTTATTGTTAAAATCAGATTACCACCTCCCCTACTAGTTGTATCATTACAAAAGTGAGATATTAGATAACTAATGGGCAATAGATGATGTATTATTCACAACAAAAGAATAACCTACTTAAGTTTATGGACAATATTGACAAGTTGGATTTATCCAATTCTGTAAGATCTGATGAAATTTTTCTAAGCGTGCTCACTGTAAGGGTTGGCTGATGTAAATGTCGTCCACTGTGCATAATTTACATCACAATTAGATGCAGTTCCTGATGTCTGTGAAGAGATTATTGTTGCACTCATCCTTAAAAAGGCAAGAAAAATGACTCATTGAATTGCAGTATGATTAGCCTCAGCTCAGTTCCTGGGAATAGATATTTCATGGAATATATCTCCGTGGATTCTGATTTCAGGTACATGAGGACAAGAAAATAATCCAGAATATGCAACATGGATTCACCAATAGTAAATCATGCCTGACTAAACTGATATCTCTGATGAAATGACTGGCTGAAAAAAGCAGTGGATGTAATCTATTTTGACTTTAGTAAGTCTTTAGATGCTACATTCCGTAGTTTCCGTATTTGGAAGCTGAAGAGGCATGGAACAGTAAAAAGAATTTTTAGGTGGGATGAAAGCTGGCTGGATTAGCCGTAAAAAAAAGGCTGGACATTTGGCTAATAGCTGAAAAGAAGCAGAATATCCCAATGATACTCTGGTGGTCCCGTATAGTTCAATAACTTAATTTATAAACTGGACTATGACACAGACTGAATCCTCTTGAAGTCTGAAGATGTCAGATGGACAAGAGGGGAGATTTAGGCTAGATGTTAGGAAGAAATTTTTTATTCAGAGGATGGTGAAGCACTGGAACAGGTTGCCCAGGGAAGCTGTGGATGCTGCATCCCTGGAGGTGTTCAAGGCCAGGTTGGATGGGTTCCTGGGCAGTCTGATCTAGTGGTTGGCAACCCTGCCCATGGCAGGGTGATTGGAACCAGATGATCTTTAAGGTTCCTTCCAACCTAAACTGCACTATGATTCTATGATTTTATGTCATTAAAGATGGGGAAATGATAGACACAATGAATGGTAGAAACTTGATCCAGAAGAATTAGGAAAAATTTGAGGACTGGACCAACAGAAAACTCATGAGACACAGTAGGAAAAAATGCAAATTTATAGCAAATAACCTCATAAAGACTATAAAGCCAATGGCCGAATATCAGGCTTTCTAAAAGAAGCTTGTCGTTATGTCAAGTTGAATGAACATATCATTGTAAATAAGGAAAGCTGCATACAGGACTATATGAAAAGCAGTGTAGATACAAGTCATTATTATCCTCTACTCACAGTTCAGGAGATATGTTGAAAAACTCAATAGACTGCAGCAGGTAATATTAACACCTCAGTTATTCTGATTACTATACTATACTATACATTTACGTATATTATTATTACCACACACTTTAAAAAGTGATTATTTCAAAAGGGTAAAAATTGGTAGCTGAACTTGAGTCACTGCAGTATGATAGACAGATATGAATCATATCATTTTAAATCATTCTCAAGACTCAATAAAAACCTGTTCTGTCTATTTGGCCACTCTCACCATTTAACAACACTGCAGTTGTTACAGTATTTTGCACTATAGCGTTAAAAACCACAGGATATGGGAGCATAGGGATGGCAGCTGAAAACACCACATTGACGAGGGGCTTTTAGTTCACGTACTAGAGTTTGTATCTTTGTGGGAACTTTTTCGGTTAGGGGAGACTGAAGGCAAGGTGAAGCAGTGAAAGGAGAGTAGAGGATCAAGAAATCACTGAAATCTGAAAACTATATTAGGTCTTCTGCCCTAAAAAATGTAGATGGGAGGGGGGTGGGAGAAAGGTCAACATGATCAACACTCTTTGTTTATATTTAAAATAAAATACAGATAGCTGGTAGTGTACAAGATGATTTGGTTTGCTACCATTTTACTTTGCTTCTGTAATTTCATTTTTTTTTAACACAAGTCTAAAAGCTTTCAGTGGAAGTGATCAAGTACTGCATTTGGAGAGTGGCAAAATAGCTTCATTTGGCTAATGGTGTGTTGTTCCAGCAAATAATATTTCCTAATAACTTATCAAATTACATTGACGAGAGTAGCGGTGCGCAGAAGGACAAATTAGCAAAGAAACTTGCCAGGTAGCTTTAAATATTTAAAAACGGGAAATGGTAAATTATATCACTACAAAGCAATATACATAGAGGAAGGAGAAATAGTTCTAAAAAATCTAATTGTAATTGATTTTTTTTTAAAATGTGTACTTATTAGAACAATAACATCAATAACATAAAACAAAACATGATGGTAAGAAAACAGAAGAAAACATGACAATCATGAGAATTCCATGCAATTACAGTTGGAAGCCTTGACTTGAAGATCACTCAGTGAAAATAGAAGCAAACAAGTTCTGAGATGAAAGGCACAGAGGAGGTAATGTGGAAATTGAAAAGATGATTTCAATTGCACAACATCAGGAGGTGTACAGTCTCTGATGGGCATGAGACGATTTCTCATGGAGCTTTGTCATATCAGAATTCTTCCATTGTGCTCACTTGAAGAACAGAGAATTGGACAACTAGCACAGCTGCCTATAAAAAGCTTTTTGCTGTGAAAATTACACGGAAGAGCATCACTTATGACAGCAATTGGCTTGGAATATCTGTAAGAATTATGGAACTGCTGAACTGTCGCATAACGCTGTCATGCAATAGATTTAATATGCCTTTGTGAAAATTATAAAAAATAACAGAAAGAAGAAATGAATCCAAGGCCAATATATTAATAAGACAAAGAGAATGAAATGAGTACAAGAGAGTTTAAGAGGCTGAAAGAATAGTACAGAAAATGTAAATCTAAAGCATCTTAGGTTTTCACATCTTAGAATTGTTTTTCCATGTAATGTTTATTTCCTTAAAGATTATTGAATTGAGTAATAATTTTTGTTATCAGTTTCTTAAGAATTTTCTCATTAAAAATAGTACTTTGTTGTTTTCTGTATTTGTAAGAGTAGCTTTAATACAGTCTTCACTTGCATCTTAATTGTAAAGAATTCCAGTAAAATCAAAAGGCATAAGGAATAAATATCTTATCTGTCTCTGAAACAACACTAACAAATAAATTATTAAATAGGGTAAGGTAATTTTTCATTTTCCCCTTGGCACTCTCTAAATTCAGTCACTTTATGCTTTCCTGAAACTTTCACTTACTTATTGGAAGGAATACTTCCTTGGTGTTTGAAAGAATAAGAAAAATACACAACTTAAGTATTGATTAGTAGGTGAAAGTAAAAGCAAATGGCTTGCTTAATATCATGAAGGAAACAGATTTTGAAGTTGTTTGTCCAAGAAAGTGAAATCTGTTTGTGATCTAAGATGCTGAGGGAGAGTATCATTTCTGCACTTTAATAGCTTGCAGGAAGATAAAAAAAACCTGAACTTGGAATGCATTTAGGAGAGAGTTTGAAGTAATTGATACTTGCAGAAGTATGATATTTGCAGAAGTATGCAAATTGCTGTAACTGAAATTCTAACTGCATATCTAAAGTATGAAATACTGTTAATGTTTGTTTTGAGTCATGAAATTAAAAGGCTTGAATGAATTGCAGGAAGTCATTCCCTTTCTTCCTACTCCAGGACAGGAATCTGATTTTTATAACATTGTCAACTCTGCCTTTCCAGTCATGACAAGTCTACTAACTTTCCAAGTAACCTATTTTAAAATGATGGTTCTTTACTACTATTATGGGAAGAAAGTTCTAACCTGAGTTTTCCACACTGAAGTTTAAGCCGATTACTTCTTGCTGCATCCGCCATGGATACAGAGAAGTGAGTACTCCTTCCTTGTTACTGTAGCCTTTTTAATGTTAATGCACAGAGACAAATGTGATGCAGTCACATAGGACCTGATTTAATGTCTGATAAACTCAGTGCATAGACACTTTTCTAAGCATTTATTATATGTTTTGTCCTTGAGCCATTGCTGCATTTTTGCAGACAGAGAAACAGGATGAATTTCCTTACAGTAGATGAGAAGGTGAAAAAGACGAAGCTTGTGACAAACTTTTTCATGAACTTAAAGCATTCTCCCTTCAAGGAGGAAGGGTTTCACTGTATGGCTACATGCCTAAGGAGTTTCTTGAATAATTATCATCGCTACACTTTTCTTGACCCCTGGATTCTTGCTCTGTGAGATTCAAAACTAACTTAGTGGAGGAGCAACATATCACGTTTTCAGGTTTTCCCAAGTCACATTGTGCCTGTGAGTACGGTCTTCTTCCCTGCAAGACCATTTAAAGAACATATATATTTAAAACTACATTTCAATGATGATTATGCTGTAGTATGATATAAGAAGATAATTCATTATTAATATGGTTGTTATTTTCCTTATATACTCTGGAGTCTTCTTTTCTGAAACTGACTAGCCTATAACCAGCCCCAGGGTTATTATGCCTTGAGAGTTCTCAAAGATTCACCTCTCTTCCTCTTAGCATTAAAGATGCTACTACAGTTACCCAGAGCACTGCTCAGAAAGACCACTCATTTTGCAAAGCAAACCAAAATGGTCATCTGCTCCTTCTGTTTCTCAGCTCTATCTTCCATTTTGTCTGTCATCGATTACTGAAGTATCACTTGGTAATGCAGAGGATTTAGTTTTCTCCTGATCCTGATCATCAAGAACTTTTCATTAACATTATTATTATATGCTTGAGTATATTTATTGTTATGTATTGTTATCTACTTGAGTATATTTATTGTTTTGTCCATTTAGCTATTAACGTCTTCTGAAACTGGCGAAATTTTACTTATTATATTATTAGTGCATTTGGACTGGATGATCTTTGAAGGTCCTTTCCAACAGAATTATTTCGTTGGAAATAAAAAAATCTACAAAAAAAAATCTACAAAATTTTCTTTTAGTTTTATACATTTCATTTCTCTATCAGTATTCTACAAAGACCAAATGCCTGTGTAAAACTGTTGGAGAAACTGGGAATGATGTCTTCAACTGAATAATATTCCTCTGGGATATGCTATTAGTTTTGGGAAGAAATCTTTTGGAGACTGTCACAAAACCTAATGAACCTATTGTTCCCCTTGCTCATGCTGTAACATTGTTTTCCCATTTTCAGTAAGTAAAGGAGATAGCTTGAATTATAATTATTGAACTAGCTAAATTGTAGATGCATTTTTACTTATTGATTTTTTAAATTTGTTTTCGGAACAGTCAAGAACAAGTTATATTTGCAGAGGAAAATACAGCAGGGAAGGGACTGAAGAGAGAAGAGGGAAAACACTATCCTGCCATGTAGATGCTGCTGATAAAATTTATAGCTAAAAATTTAATATATTTAGGGCCATGATGAAATGCTTATCATCAGATTGCATTGCCTGTAGTTCTTGTTGATTTCATCCTGCTCAGCATATCCTGGTAATGAAATGAAATGGCATAGGCCCTGTGCCTGCAAAATAAAAATCATTTCATTACAGTTCAAGAGGTTTTCTTTTTCTTTTCTTTCTTAAAGAATGGACTCAGGAATATGCAGATCACAATTCTTTATGGGATTCTACCTTTTGTGTGTGTGTGTGTGTGCATTTTTCATCTGGTACTAAAAGGATAAACAAGGTCTTAAATTTAAATTTACTGGCATTGGCTCCAGTACATCCTTCACTTAAACCCAGCACACAGTCTCATGGCTTCTGAATACCTATTTTGAGAAATTTAATTCAAAATAAACGTCACTATTGGTTGGGCAATTTATTGCCTTCTTCTTCCTCAGCTCCTCTTTATTTACTCATTTACCCTTACTCAACAATAGTGACTCCAGCTTAATAATTATTTAAAGGTTACAAAACCCCAGCCAAGATCCATTGTCACTGGACTTACATGACTTTGTTGTTGAAAGGTGGGGGGGGACAACTCTCAAAATCTGACTTCTGATACCACACAACAAAAATGTTTTTGTTTGCTTTTAAGTTACCACACTGCACATTTTCTGCAGAAATGTAGTTATAGAAAAGCACAACAGTCCCACAAAATTGGATTGTAAATAAAATATCGCATTCCAACAAACATTGCATCACTGACTCAGAATGTTCCTATGAACTAAATCTTGCTACAGCAAAGTTTATCTATGTAAAGAAAAGTGCATAAAGTTTATTTCAAAAACAGTGCTAAGAACCATTTTAGTCTGTTAAGCTCCAGTTTTACTGTGTCTACCTTTAAAACTTTTATTTTAATTATAAAATGTGTGTGCTTTCTTGAATTAAAAACATATATAATCCTTCCCAGTGTTACTGTTAGTTTTAAAGCCAAATTCAGACCTTGCATTCACCATGGAAAATGGTGTGTTTCCATTAAATGGGCTATAGAGTTGTCTGAGAATCTGACTTCAAGAATTTCTTGCCGTCTACAGTAAATTGAATGATTCAAATGGGTCAATTTTTCTGTAATATGAAGACAAAATTTATAAAGAGATGCACATTCTGTACTAAAAAGATGTTAACTTTTCTTTTTTCGGGATAAACCAGAACACAAGTCAGTCTGAAATCTTTTGGCATAGATAACACAAAGAATCTATGATTTAATTTGTATTAAATCCAGGAGCTGCAAAAATTCTCACTGAGGTGTATTACTATTTTATGAGAAAAATGACTTTTAAAGGAAGATGAAAATACTTGCATTAATAATCTTCTTCCAAAGGATGAATAAGTACAGTGATTAAACTGTTATCTGAGGGTTTTAATGACCTGGGTTCAAGTCACTGTTCTATTTTCCTTATCTCTTTGAGGCACAGAGCTATATGACTTGTGTTCCCAAACTAATAAAAATACTGAGATGCTCATGTTTCTCTGTCCTTGAAGATACTTTCGAAAGTTTTTAAACCATTTAACTACTTTTAGTAGACACTGACTTGTTTTAGATAAAATAAGTGAATCCCAAGTAGACAAAATTTCAACATGATATCCAGTGTAAAAAAGTTTCATTGCAACAGCAGAAGCTCTTGAAAACCACTTAATGCCGTTCTGATATTGTTAGGTAAAATATCCTGAATTTGAAAATATCTGCTGGATAGAAAGCTGCATTGCTTTCTTCACTTCTGATTAGTTACTCACATTAACTGAGCATAGCACCTAGTAAATACAGTACATGCTTAATGGCTTACCTGAAACTATTTCTATTCTTTTATTTTTTTTTGTTACCCCAAACTAATCTATAATCCCACTTGTCTGTCATTTTCCACAGGCAGACCCACTCTGAAGGCCCTCATTAGAGCAAATGAGGGTATGAGTGGGCAGCAAAGTTACACACTGCCGATTTGGCTTTACGTGAATGAAAAATGCAGCTAAATCTGTTGGGGAAGAATAGCCTCACACTTTCAGAAAAGAAGTACATTCAGCAAGTTGCTGAAGAAATTAATTGTACTACAGGACTGGGTTACTGACCTCATTACAAGCCCTAGAAACAATAAACTTCCTGAATTTTTTCCTGATGCATCTGCTGTCCTCCAATAGCATATTTCTTGTTGGTAAATTTAACACAGATCTCTTGGAACAATTGCTCTCTCCAGTCATGTTCTAGGACCTTACAGTGATTGTCATTCACTCCTCCTTAAACTGGATTATATTTCTGTAAATTATTTCAAGCTTTCCATAAGGTAATGGTTTACTTTTTTTCTGATTTGCAATTCTAGCACTCTAAAACATCGCACATATACTGGATTATGGATGCTACAAGGGAGATCTGGACATTTTACTAGTAGATCTGACCAGCTTCAATATCATTAGAAGGATGATGACATTATACTGCCTACTTCCCGAAATACATCTCCTTTCTTTTAGCCTTTACTAGCACTGCTGAGTTTAATGAAACAAAATACATTTTCTTGCACTGGAAAGTGCAGTCTGTCATTAGAAAAAGTATATTCTCCAAGTTTGTTTAGAATAGATCTCTTTTCTCTACAACAGAAAAGAAAGTTGTAATGGAAATAGTTTTCTGATCTATGGCAATGAAACTAGAAAGTCAGTCCCACGGTCTGTATGGATTTGTACGCAATGACAATCATGGAGAATAAACATTACTGACTTCTGGTGTTTATTTGACAGACTGTATTTCAACAAGGTCAGTACTTTCTTTGCTGAGCTATGAAGAAGAGGTATCCATGTACAGAACCCAGAGTATCAGTGGTTTTCCTGGCTGAAAAATGTAATAGCAATCCCTGTTACTAGGGGCTTAATGTGGGAGAAATACAGATATATTGATAAGGATCATGAACAAAGTAGAAAAAGATAAAACGTGTAGGAATCAATCATGAAAACACCACTGCATTCTGAAGGAAATACAGAATGAATAATGTGGCAAAAGGAATCTTTCTCCTCATAGACACTGTTTTCTAAGACTAGACACACACTGATGAGTGAAAGAAAACATATCCCGTCTGTCATAGTACACTAAATACGTAGATACTTAAAGATTTCTGACTCCAACAGCTGTATGAAAAATAAAAAGATACAGTGTACGTACAAGTAAACAAAAATCTTCTGAAAATGGATATACAGCCAGACTGCAGTTATTAATGTATCTAGTATTTATGATTAATAATAATCTCCTCAGGACTGAGTTAACGTGCTGCAGATTTCGGAATGAGTCAAGTCAATCCAAGTTAAGTGATTCACTGCTGATTACTTTCCCTCAACAGGAATTTTATGAGATATGCTGCCTCTAGAATCTGTTATCAATAACTGCTACAACTTTCAGCCACAGCTGAGGGCTCAGAGCCATAAAGTACTGTAGTACTGCACAAAAAAAGTACTGTAAACACTGAAGTGAGGTTTGTTGAAGAAGTCTTGATTACCATGACAGCAAACTCCTCTAACCACAGCTAGTACAGTGAAAAGCAGTTACAGAATTTATCGAGTCTTGTTCAAACCATATATATATTTACTCTCACTCCTCATTTTTATTTTTCTTCATCACCCAGAAGAACATAATTTTTTGGTTTATCACAAACCTTCCATCTGTTCTGTCCTCTAAGTCATTTGTCACACTCCTCAAGGTCACGGGGGAGTCTCAGTGGGAAAGCATGTTGATTGGTTGGTGCTGTGATGCCTAAGTGTACAAGGGCTGCTAAATGAGCTTCTCTCCCCTCTCTCCCTACTCTCTTGCCTCCAAGCAATGGTGTGATTGAAGGCAGGGAGAGAGAGCAAGGGGGAAGAGGGGACAACCACCAGGCTAATAATAATAATAATAATAATAATAATAATAATAATAATTAATAATAATAATAGCAATAGTAAAAGTAATAAAATAAAAAAATCTCCTGTGAATCCAGTTAACGAGGTTCATAAAGCAGTATTGTCCCTAGTGATTGAATTATTTTGTATCACTAATTTCTGGTCACTTGCTGAGTGACAAAAGGGATATTTTTGGTTAGAAAAGGTGAAAAAAATTTGAAATGACTGAGAGGGCAAGAGAGTGAAGTGGGGGCGGGGGACAGGGATAGAGATTACAGAGAGAGACACAGAGAAAGAGATGAAGAAAGAAGGCAAAAAAGCAAGAGGGCAAGAGGGGAGGAGGGAGAGCACGGAAACAACTGTGAAGTAATGAGCGAGAGTGAGAGGAAGTGAGAGCACAAAGGGGGAATAGTGAGCATGAGAGAAAGTGTGAGCCCAAGAGAGTAGGGGCACAAGGGGGCAAGAACAAGAAAGGGAGCAAGTGAGAGAGCAAATGAACCCATGCGTGAGTGACAGCAAGTGAGCAAGAAAACAGGTGTACAAGAGTGAGCACACAGGGAGGTGGGAATACGCACAAGAAAGCACAGAAAAGAGACAGAGCTTGAGAACCAACCATTGTGAGAAAGAGCACATGAGAGACTGCAAACTACTGTGTGATGGGACGGGTAAAGAGGAACACAGGAAAGAAAGTGGGAGAGTGAGGAAAAGAGCAAGAGAAAATAAACAAGGATAAATCAATCACGAAAACTCCCTTCCTGAAAAAATAATTCTGAAACTTCTCTCTATGGCTTATTACTACTTACAGCATTACTTAGAAAAAAAAATCCAAATAAATCCAGCACTTTAATCATACTGGCAACTACATTCCTAATATGGTTCTGTTAATTACGTTGAAAGCAAAAATACTTAAGAGTTTTCAATGGACACTGGCTACATCTGATACATTAGATGAAAATCTGTGTTTCTCTGAACAACTTCTTACTGCTCATCTCTTAGAAACTCATAAACACATAGACATGCCATCAAACAGATTCTATCTACAGCAACCAGAGGCACCATTTCAGAGAGAGAAGAAATCTGATAGATTATGACTGCAGTAGGCATCAGAGGCATGTGGATTATCATAATATCTCCAATAAAAACTTAACTCACTACTGTAGATATTCTAAATAAAAAATTAGATTTCTTTCGAATATATTTGCTCTTGATAAGTACGTGTAATAGCTAGGACCTAGAGGGGTGTTCTTCTGCTGCCCATCATTCAATTTAGTGTGAAGAACCATTAGACATTGGTGGAGATAACAGAATGAAAGAAACTGTCATCCTTCTTTCACCTCACTGATTTGGCATTTAGGCAGTATAACAAGGCTAAAAATGCCCGTCCTCCCTTTTTTGCAGCCCAGTTCATACGCTTATGCAGAAGCACCATGAAGCACATTGTTATCGTTTGGCTCAGCAGATAGCTGAGTTCCACACAGTTAGTCACTCACCCTCCCCCCTCCCCAAATGGGACGGGGGAGAGAAGTAGAGAGATATGCAGTAAAATGCGTGGGTTGAGATAAATGCTATTTACTAAAATAGTAAAGAGAACAAAAGAAATAACAGTACATATATATATATATATATATATATACACAAAGAGGATACGCAGAGCAAGGGCTCACAGCCACTGGTGACTCTTCCTCCCGGCTAGCCCCTTCCGTAACAAACGGAACCCGGAAACGCCCACAACCAATCACATGATGTTATATGGGATGGAATAGCTCCTTGGCCAATTTGGGTCAGCTGCCCTGGTCCCGTCCCCTCCCAGTTCCCAGCTCCTTATGCCCCCCTTAACTATTTCACTGGCAGAGGAATGCGGAAGTGAGTTATGTCCTCGGCTCCGCTCAACACTGCCAGGATGTTATCAGTATCTCGGAGGTACAAGATAAATTCATACTGGACACTACGAGAAGTGTAACTTCTGTTAGAAACTAGGACACACATTAACCCTTGAATGTCTTTCTAAGATATCTCCTTTTAACCAACAAGTTGTGATCCTTTTCATTAACTTTTTTGTTTTGTTTTGTTTACCTAACATTCTCAGTTTCTAAGTCTCTTCAATATCAAAAGCACAGACAGTTCACAAGGTGTGTTGAAGTACACCTCTTAAGGACGTATCATTTCCATCTTAGCCTGTGTATAACCTAAATAAAAGTGAAAGATGTCATTATCTCATACAGTAGAAATACCCACTATTAAAAAAATTCATTTTATTTTGTTAATACAACATAGGGTGCAAAGATTCACCTGTATCCATCCATGCTTAAGCCATAAAAAATCGTATTGTATTACTAATTGAAAAATAGATGAATACAGAACAATTTTCTCACTGGTAAAAGTAAAGCCAGAGCAAAAATAATCAGAGCTGAAACCAGCCCAATTTTAACGAACTAAGCCAGTAACATACAGTCACAAAAACACCTCTTATATGACAAAAATAGCAATTTACATGGTAATGGCAAACTCTCTCACAAGACAGGAATCACCTTCTTCTTGCTGAAACTAGAAAACATTTTTAAAAAGGCATTTTCCAAACCTTGTGTTACACAATGAACACTTAAGTTATAAACAGGTGTTCATTGAAGATTTACTATTAAAATGCTTAATCTAAAAGATCAGTTGCATAGAACAGATGTCAAAACTTAAACACACAAAAGCCACTAATCTTGTACAATTTGAGAAATATTTGCAGGAGAAACATGAACAGCCACTATTTTACAAGTAGTATGCTCAATTAAAAAAATATATATTTGCAACAATGAGTAAGCCATTCACTCATTAGAGTGAATACCTAAGCTAGTTTTTATTGATCAAAATCACTTTCACTAAAAATTTATTTCACATTTGTTATTAGACTTGTATGAAATCTGAAAGATAAACCTCAAGTTATGTAGTCACATCAAATATTTATGAATACCTAAAGATTTCCGTAGGATAACTTGAATTACCTCACAAGTCAGGAGTGAAAATAAACAAAATGTCACCATAAGGCATCACATGCCTGTAAGTATAGTACAGGATACTGTAGAGACAGACAAATAAAAATGGTAAGAGCAGTCCTGCCAAAAAGAGAGCAAGAATGTGTATTTTTTTTATTGAAAAAGTCCCTGAAGTACAAGATCAATTTTTCTGAGTGTTTTGGATTTTTTAATATACATACAAATATGGAAAATCTTTGATATATATTTTAAGTCTATATGTAGTTTTATTTTATTTTATTTACCACTCAAGATGATTTCTTCAGTGCAGGATAGAAGGTAATAGGAAACATGGTTGTAAATGTATAAACAGAGTATTGGTGGTGTATATAAGCATATGTGTGGTTTCTTTGCTATAACAATAGAAACATCTGCTTTGGGACATTTTTGGCTACTGACTGCAGCGTTTTGTTAGTTATTTTGTCTATATGTCAGTAGAGAAAAGAGATGTTAGATGTAGTAAAACCCATAGGTAATCAACAATAAAAAGGGAAAACCTTAAAAAGAATTAGTTTGCAGCAACATCCCAAATCTCAGTGCTGTCAGAAACTAATCCACCCAGTTGTAAAATTATATCAGACGCTTTTTACAAACAAGCTTTCCTAGGCAATCTAACATTCCTTACTTTTGCTTAAGACAGAAATATTGCAGGTAAAACATTTGCCTTAATATTTCTGCTTCTAGGAAACACAGAGGAAAATCAATTCATTATGAAATAACTTATTTTTTCATGCGCAGCATTAAAATGTGTTTG
This sequence comes from Penelope pileata, assembly GCA_013396635.1. Classification (NCBI taxonomy): domain Eukaryota; kingdom Metazoa; phylum Chordata; class Aves; order Galliformes; family Cracidae; genus Penelope; species Penelope pileata. The sequence goes on from WBMW01005589.1 coordinate 81,773, forward strand.
GTCTGAGTTCTAGGGAAGGGAATATTGCTGTCATTCTTATTTCATTTATTTCATCTAAATTAGTTATTACCTTCTAAATGAGATTGACTTCCTTAGAAAATATATCAACACATAAATTTTAAAAAGTATTAATGGAATTTTTATTCTGTTTTCCTTCTAAGGCTATATTATAAAATAATTAGTAAGTTTAAAACTGATCATCACAAAGACATCAATGTCTGGTCTCACGCTCTCTCCTGTAAAAAACAAACCACTATAAAATAAAATTTACTGGGAATTAATACAAATACGTAGGTAGCTCTGAAAGTAATATCTCCTATTTATTTCTGTGGAAGATACAGCAGACAGAAAAGGCACAATAACACTATGGGATAGGGCACGTTCTCACCTACAAAACACAATTTTTCAACATAGTCACCATCATAGCTATGCATTTTTACCAGTGATGAACAAGAGCCTCCATGTCATCTTTGTAAAAATCTGCACCAGCGGAGGTGACCCACTGTTGTCACCGCTGAAGAAACGTACCACTCACTACTTCACTGTGCTCACATCCAAAGTTTGGTCTCCATAAACATTCAGCAAGTGCCAATGAATGTCAATGGGTGTCATTTTTTCAGCACAGAGGAATTCAATTCCACACCTTTGCTCCATAAGCACTTCCACGTTAGACTCCGTTTTGTCAGACTGCCCCTCTGTTGCAATTTGTTGCACAGCAACAAAATGTAGTGGAATATTGGTGGTAAGGTTCAGCCTCTACTGTCATATTACCAACATCTGTTTCTGATGGTGTGGGCCAATATATTAAAGTAGGAGGCATTACTTTCAGAGCAGTCCCAGTACATCAGTGAAAATGTCACCTTTTCAACTGAATTTTCTTTATCCTCAATTCCACAGCTTTATTTTTATATTGTCTATTTTATATTCAACTAAAGTGGATATATGTCTTCAAAAATACAGAGTACACCTCACAAGTTTGAATAAGAAAATCTATAACAAAAATGTACTTTAGTGTTTATATTTTTGCAACAGCAAGGGTATTTCCTTTGAAAAGCAACAAGAACTTTTCCTCAAACTCATCTGTTCTTCACCCATAATCAGAGCAAGTAGCAACCACTTTTTCTTCTTCTTTTTTTTCTTTTTCCTTTTTTTAAAACTCCTTCCCTCAGCCTGTCTCCAAAGCCATCAGATCTATCGCACTTCAATAAATTATTCAGACCCATGCTACTCCCAGTCTTGCTTAGTTGTGGGACTTCCTGGCACACTTTCCCATCAATATCCACACACGTGTACAACCTACAGAAAATCAGAAATGCTTGTGTGTAAAAACCATAAAAGAATCCCTCATACTGCATTAATCACAAGAGCATTCAGCTTCAGTTGTCATACAAAGCCCTCATGGGGCAGGCCTGTTTCCTTTCTCTTATTCCTCCTCTTGTTTCATGCCTAACCTACATTCCCACTTTATAAATTTCAATTCCCATCTTCTCTCTTCTCCATTGCAGTTGTTTATTATAGCTTGGGAGGTCTTCAATGAAAGACACCGGAGCTGTCACTTGTTCTAAATCCTCCTCCGCCTTCCTCTCTCCCCCTTCATGCTCAATTCACTCCACGAACAGCTGCATCACAACTGTCAGGGTGAATGGCAAAGATGTCCTTTTCCGATAAGACTATGCCTGTGGCACACAGAGTTCCTTCGAACAGCTAATTAGCAGGAGATAGGCCATGACAAGGTTTAGCACTGTCCATCAAGTCTGCTGCCAATGTCAACACCATCAGCTGAGCTGTCACGTTTGGTTTCTCAATTAGGGGGGACAGGCAAAGCCTCTTTTTATGGTGAGGAAAAGATGGTAGAGTAGGGGCTTCAGAAAGAAAGAGGAGGGTCAGTCTCTGTCAGTGTTCAAAAGTGTTTCATACTCACTAAAGCTCTTTCTACACACGTGATTTGTCTTTTTCAGTAAACACCTCTAAGAAGTTGAGAGCAAAACAAGACAAAAAAAAAAGTGGGGTAGATTAATTATTTTGTAAAAATAAAAGCTAACAACTAGAATTATATCTGTGATTTACAGATTTTTTAGATACTATCTCCTGTGTTCTTCTTCCCAAAAACCATACTTCTAACACATTTTTATTAGAATTTCTTGTATTTTTTTTTCCTTCCACAACAAAGTTTACTACATATATATTGAGTACTATACGCATTTCTAGTTAGCTGAAGGCAAACTCCAGTCAAAATGACAGCCCTTTGGACTGCAGTGAGTTTTTTTTTTTTCAAGGAGACGAAAATGTAGAATCAAATGAAAAAGGAAAGGTAATCTCTTATTACATCACTGTAGACCAAAAGATTTTGTGTTGTCTGTGAGGAGCTGCTGCATTTAATTTCAGTTGTTTTCAGACATACTATATTAAAACGTAACATTTATTTATGGCCATAAGTGTGGGAATGGTGATCGGGCGTAAAGAAGATGTGATCTGAGCATAGTCATTATGTCTAATTTTAAAACAATGTAGCTTTGCACGGTAAAATAATTAAGGTCCAAGGGAACTCAGGAAATCTTGCAGTCCAATCTTCTCAAAGCAGAAGGTAACTTCAGGGCAAAACAAGATTGCTCAGGGCTTTGTCTGGTCAAGTTTTAGAAATTTCCAAGGATGAAGATTCTCAATTGCCTATTTTAGCTTCATGTAGCTGAAATCTCTCAAATTTTACCTGAGAAAAGAGTATGCCTGTGTAATACAGAACTCTTTCAAAGTGTCACTACCTGTAAAGACTCTGTACTTCATAAAAGACAAGCATAGTTGTCGCACAAGAGAACATCAGAAAGAGACACCTTTATTTCTAAAGAAATCAGAAGGCTATGTGTTTTTGATGTAACATATATTTAAAACAGAGAGAGAAAAAAAAACCTAGAACATTAAAAGGACCAAACTCATTCTTCCCTAGGGGATATAAAATGCTCAAAAAAAGTTTTCTTATTGCAACATATATTTTTTAACTGTTTTCCTTCATTTGTTTAATTGCAGTTTTATTTCAGAGCAAGAGAAATAGGTGAATACTAGGCTTAGCAGTAGCAGCTGTGAAATTCAACTGTTGTGAAGAATAATTTTGCAATTTATTTCTTTTCTGTAATTTTATTATTCACTTTTCATTTGATACCATTACATGAAGAAAGAGCAACTACATTTATTTTCATTTGAATGATTTGCCCATCATAGTTTAAAATTAGCTCCTTAAGTGCCAATATCCAATGTATGACACAAGCATATAATTTTTAGCAGAGAAAAATAGAACTGGGCTAAGTAGAAAACATCAGAACAGAATCGAAGGATATTTATATAAAAATATGGTTGTAGCAGTGCTATCAATTAAAATGTTTTCATTTCTGCATAGCCACAGTTGATCAAGGACAAAATTAATCTTAGCTTACAGAATATTTTGTGTGGTACTGTGCTTTAAAAAAAAAGAAAAGAAAAAAGAAAAAAGAAAGAAAGATAGGCTACATTCCCTCATATCCAAGAAATATTTTGGCCTTGCTTGGGTTTTCTACCTTAATCATTCAGTTTGGCTGGTGCCGTCAGTAATCTGTTTCTGGCTTTTTTTTTCTTTTCTTTTTTCTTTTTTTTTTAATTTACTTTTTTTAATTTAAATTAGAAGAAATAACTACTTGAATAGAAGCAATTAAGTTTTATGCTTCTTATTACTGTGAGGTAATTGGAATGTGGTTATCGACTAGCTTCACAAAGGTACAGGCATGTACTATGTACTTCATTTCCTCAAATTTTGAGTTACATTTCCAGGTGAAATATGGAAAAATACTTCTTTCTTTCCATTAAAATGTTACTCTTGATTTTCAATTAATCTTTTTTTCTAATATTTCGGTCAGACATCTGTACATAGGAATTTCATGCTTGCCCCTTCTCCTAAATTTATAATGGTAAAGATTGAAATTTGCACTCATTAAAATCTATTTTCATCAATCCTTCAAACGTTGAGAACTTTGATTTCCATCTAACATTGATTTTTGGATTTCATCTCTTCAAGGAAGAAGTCTTATCAGAGACATTCATACATTGCACACTGGATGCAATGCACACACTGCACAGCTGAAGCATCAAAGACAGTGACAGGGAACCACTACTTGCATCAAAACTGCCCAATGTAACTTCCAGCAGGATTTTAATTAAGATCATAGCATTTGGATAAAACAGAGTATTTTACTTAATTCTATTTCTCACACTTGGAGTTCAAAAGGTTTATGTGAAATGGATGATATCAAATTATTATCTATTTTGTCTTCTATTTCAAAACAGTTATAAAACAGCCTCATTTAAAGTCTTTATCAAGAATGTGACTATATGACCAGTTATATACACTTACCATTTTTGTACTTTCTGGCAGTAACTCAGAAAACAAAGTGCAGGCATTTTACATCACAGATGAAGTTTAACAATTAAAAACTACAGGAATAGCAAAGAAACAATGACTTCGCTTCAGCTGTCAGCTGAATTCAGTGAAATGTAAAATAAATTTAGGTATGTTCAGAAGTCGACAAAAAGATAATATTTTCTACATGCAATGACAGAATGGAAATTCATCAACATCAATTGATTATAGAGATAAAACAAATTTCCTGATCCAGTAGGCCCTTAAAACAGAGATTGCTAAGGTTTAAAATACAAACAAACAAATGAAAAACACATAAATGAAAAAAAGTGGTACAGAAACAACAACTTTGCCCTGATCTTCTAGTTTTTTTTCATTACTGAAAGCTAGATCAACTCTTGGCCAGAGTGTGGTAGGACCGTTCTTATGTATGCTATTATTAAGAAAAGAATACTATGATTAATTAAATTCTTTTAGTTTACAGAAATAAAATCTCTCATTAATTCATACCTTCAGTGGAAAAAAATGTTGTGATGGAAAGAAGGGATTCATTTATCCAATGTATATTTATAGTTTCCTTTTTCAATTCAGTAAAAAGTAGTAACAGTCAGAGAAGTACCACAAACGTGTATTTGCAATGTCAGGAAACAGACAGACTGTTGTGGCAGCTTCTAGGACACACAGATTGAACCAAGAAAGAATTACTACAAAACTAAAAATGCAATCATTTTGACCATAAATAAATAAATAAATAAATGAGAGAATTCAGAAAGAATAAATATATAACGTCCTCTGTGCAGAGAACAGGAGAAGAAGGAGGGGCTTTAAAAACCTCAATTAAAGAAAAATATATATATATATATTTGATAGTGGATATTTGATGGGGGGAGTGGAAGAGTACCTCTTTTCCCCATTTTCCAGCCAGTCCTACAGTGCACTCAAATTCCATTTGTTCCCAAATGTAAGGCAGACAACATTAATTTTCCACCTGCTTTCACACATCATTAAGTCTCCCAAAAATACGCATTATTTTGTAAATCTGCAAGGATTTCGATTTTTGAATACCTGTGATTCACTCAGTTACTACAGTGATGTGAATCCTAATTAAAAGTACATTCTTAGATAAAGAGCAGACCACCTGACATTACAAAGATTTAAATGCTTCTGAAGTTCACAGGTTCTGAATAATTTTGATAGAGGATTTTTAATCTTATGATCTCATCACTTGGTTTGACTTGCCTATCTATGCCCTCGTATGACAAACTCAAATATATGTTTAACCTTACATTCAGCTTCCTCTCTGAATATAATGATCTGGTTTCACTTCCTCTGAATTTTGTCTACTGCTCCTTTCATTGGTACGGAAGTGACTTAACTGCCTTCAAACACTGAAGAACTACTTGCTCGTAGAGAGATTCACTGTCTGTACTGGCCATTTCTGACCTGGTCTCGTGGAAAAGCATGTGGAAAGAGCAAACGTGGAAAGATCTCAGCCTTTAAGAGGAATGAAATATTGATCCCAAGCTGGAAGTACCTTGTGTATATCAATCTAGACATAGTCATTTATTTCAGCAGCAATACAGAAAGGGTGTGTTTTGTTTTTTGTTTGCTTGTCTGTCTGGTTTGTTTTGGTTCCTCGGATAAGTCATGTTTCTGAATAGTAATTTAAGGAGATAGGATTCACAAAAAATTCTTAACTCAGACCAGTGCTAATTAACCATCATCAGCCGACTCCTTGCTCATCCGATTAAGATAAATAATGAGTTCACTTCTATTATAAAATTCATTTTGTTGAAAGTTCCTACAAAACAAAACATCAATGCAATGTTTTCCTGAAAAAGAACAAAAAAGAAAACTCTTCATGGAAGTAATTATTTTTAAAAAATATAACAATAATAACAATTCATACTTCTTTCTGAGATATGTTATTTAATGTTACACACCTGACTGCAAAATAATGAGAAATTAAATATATATATATATTGTCTAATTATTATTGTCTGGACACCAAGCAAGCAAAAGGCAAATATCCTGTAGGAGTTTTATTTCTCAAAAGAGAAATAAAAAAGTATATTAAATAAAAAGGTTGTATAACATTGAGTTGGATACAAAATGAGAAAGAAAATATGTACTTTTGATGCTCATTATTAAAAAAAATATTTTCTATTACAGGTAGGTCAGAGCTCCTTAGAAATCATTTTTTTCGTCTTCTATCACTGTACAAACAGATGTATAAGAGAAGCAAACACTGTCATCAATTAAAATAGGATCTCTATGTATACTTCAATGAATTAAAAGGCAGCAACCTCAGTTTGAAGTTTCCTAATCCACAATTTTGGATATTACATTCTGTTCATGTGCTCTTAGAGACTGGTTTTCATTTGAGAATGTAGTAAAAGCTGCTGCCAGACAGGGTTTGCTGAGAAGAACATTTCATAATATAATAAAAATGGGGGATAGGAGTACTAAATGTCTCACTGTGCAAAGAAGTTTAGAGAAATCAGTAACATTTTGTGGTAAAGGAATTTTCTCAGCATTTCTGAGAAAGTGAGTTAGTGTATGTGTATCTATATTTCACAATGTGTATTTCATTGAATATACTTCAGTATTAAAAGCACACAAATACACAGAAAGATTTTTATTTTACTTTTTTAATTGTAAACCACTGAGAATTTAACACAGTAGTATACCAATAAAAGCCAAAATACGGAAAAACCTTTTGTTTCTCATCAACTACTGACAATTGTCAATTACTAAATTTATCTCTTATTACATGATTTGAAAGGACAGAAGAATCCAGAGAAATACAGACAATATATTTATAATCTCAAATGGAAAAGCTAAAAAAATCAACAGTTACACTCTTTCTGATTTGCTTGTTCTAGGCGAGAAAAAGTAAAATAAAATAAACAAGTGTATATACTCCACCTTATTTTAAATAACTAAGCTCTGACTGATAGTTGGAAGCACTTGGAATTCAAGGACAAGTATTCAATCAAATGAGATGAGAACGTCAGAAAAAGAAAATCACAGTATTTTATGAAATGATGACTGAGTTTGATACTACCAGTTTACTTGCTAATATTGCGATGTCTTATGAAAGTCCTACGTTGTTCCTGTCAGTAAACTATAGTCTAAGTAAACATTTTGAATTATTATGTAAATGAAGACTATCTCACTCCTACAATGATGTGTATTGGGGGCCGAATATACCTGCATGGAGCTGATCTGGGAATGCTCAGCAGCCATTTGTCAGAGAATTCTGAAGATCAGACTGTTCAGTAAAACAAATAAATGATACAAAAATAAAAGAATTACATTGAAATAAAACAGAAAAACAGTAAAATATCTCTGCAAGAAATTTCTTACTATGGAATTTAATAAGAGTTGGCAAGTTTAATCACTACTTCAAAATGCTTGACTGAAAAGCTGTATTTCTACAGCCTATTTTTAAGACCATTTTACCTCATGGCATTAATGTAAAAATATTTTTCACTTGTTTAATTTTATATAGCCAATATTAATAAATTAATAGCTTATAGGACACATCATTTAAAAAAAAAAAGAAAAAAAAGGGAGAAAAATAACACAGATGGTTTAAAATGGCAGCAAACTTAATGAGGAAACAGCAACATAAAAGAGAACCCTCCAAATGATCAAGGAGAAAATCAGTGACACAAACATCAAGACTCCCTAGAAAAATATCTCATAATGTCTTTTTCTAGTCTTCTGCAAATGAAAAATTATCACATGAGGATTACGCAGTTGTGGGAAGAATACTGACAATTTTTCTAGGCTGAGTCGCACTGAATTTGACTGCTGAATGATCATGAAAAAACAGTCAGTTACTTATAGTTCAGGGTGATTATCAATAAGAAGCTTCACTGCAGAAAAAATAACATCAAGTATTGTAAACAAAGCAAGCCATAGGAATCACTGAAAATCTCTACAAGGTAGGAAGTCCTAAAAAGTTACATTGGAAAGCCAATTTTTTTAATAAAAGCTCGTCTTCAGACTATGGATCTCTCTGTAGACACTTGCCTAGACCTAAGTTTTTTTTACACTGACTGTACAGAAAGTCTTCACCGTGAGCTATCTAGGAAATTTCTTTATGCCTTTAAAACACTTAAACTAAATTAATTATTTACTATATACACTACTATACATCTAGATTCTTAAGCTAATACAAAATGTGACTTCACAATTCCCAAGCAAATAATAAGTGAATACACAAACCCAAGAACCACGCACATTCTGTTTCTTCTTATTTCTATATTGCTAAGGAGTCAAAGCATTGGTCTCAATCCAAAGGTCTATTTATATCAGTTATTGACCCTTGTTCAGATGCAGTGGTCTTTAAAGCCACCAAGATAAGTTTCAAAGAGATGAGAGGTAATATGTTGTTGGGTCATAGGATTTCATAACAGGCAGGACACAAAGCTCACATAAGAGTTGCAGTTTTGACCCTACATTGGTCCAAACTGTTGGTAGACCAAAACTCAGCACACATATACGGAAGTGTGACTCAGCATCGAAAAGATCAGTGTTATGAATTACTTCCTCCGCAACAGTTTTTGACAATTGGTAAACAATTTCTGTTCTCAACTAATGGTTATAATGTAGACTTTGAGGACAGAAAGAAAGGACACTCTCTCCTCACCCATTTGCCATCTCTCGCAAGAGGTCTGCTGCCTGTCAGGGGCCCACATTCACAATATCAAGAAAAGGCTAATATCTCTGGTAAAGCTGGAGGACTGCTATCTATTTCTATTCTTTCAAGTAGGGTTGAATGATGCTGCAGTGATGAGACTCTGAAATATCAAGAGACTTTATATCTTTCAGAAAGACGTTAAAGGGTTTGGGAGCAGAGGTAGTGTTCAACTCTATTCTCCTGTTTGGAGACAGGGGTCCAGGAAGAAGGAGACAAACAGATCAGGTGAATGATTGGCTGTGTGGTTGGTGCCATGCTCAGGGTTTTGGGTTCTGTGATCTTGGGTGCACCTTTGAGAGACAGGGCATGTTTACATTGGATGAGATGCAATTGACTAAGTGGGGCAAAAGCGTTCTGTGCAGCAAGCCGTCTGGACTCAATAGCAGAGATTTAAACTAGATTCAATGGGGGAAGTGGCTGTACTTCTGAATGGTGAAGAGCCAGGAGACACTGACATTTTGTGAAGCAGCAGGGATATACCGGTGAATTGTCTCAGAAGGATTAGCGAGGACTCTTCTAAGAAGGTAATGTGACTGACAGCCCAGCTAACGCACCTTTACAGCACTGCTGAGGAGGACTTGGAAATCCCAGTGCAATTAGAAAAGTATGACCTAATTGCTATCACAGTAACATGATAGTACAAATCGAACAACTGGAACACTGCTACAAGCTTTTTAGAAGCAATAGGTAAGGAAGGAGGAGGGAGAAGTTGTCCTCTGTGTTAAGAAGTGGATAGACTGGGAAGAGCTGCCTCTGAGAAACAACCATGAACAGATATTCTTACAATGTTGAGATATTGTGAGTAAAAATTAAAGACTGCAGCAATAAAGGACACCTTGTGATCAGGTCAGCATCTACTAAAGGCCACCTGATCAAGGGGATCTTATTGAGGAGGCATTCTTGCTTCAACTACAAGAAGCATCACGCTTGCAGGTTCTAATCCTGACAGGGCATTTCAACTACCCAGCTGTCTGCTGGAAAAATAACATAGCTGGCGCTAAGCAATCCAGGAGTGTGTCGAAGAATACATCCTAGTTAAGGTATTGGACAACCAGAGGTGAAGCATTACTGGAACTGGTGCTCAGCAGTGCAGAGGAGATCATTAAAGGGTCAAGATTGGAGGTAGTTTGGGCTTAAGTGACCATGCCCTGGTTAAGACTGTGATCTTGAGGAGGATGGGCATGGCAAAGAGCAAAGTCAGGATCCTGGACTTCAGAAGAGTGAACTTCCTGCTGTTTAAGGAATTATTGGATGAGATCCCTTGAGAATCTGACCTTAGAGAAAAAGTTACAGAATGGAGCAGAGAAGGCAACTCTTTAATAATGCCATTTTGAGAGCAAAAAAGCTCTCCATTCCTCAGTAAAATAAATCAAGCAAGGGAAACATTAAACTGGCATGGTTGAACAAGGGCCTGCTGGTCAAAATGAGGGATAAGAAAGAAATTCACAGGAAGTGGAAGCAGGAATGTGTGGCCTGGGAAGAATACAGGGATGCCTGTATCAATTACAGGATTGAGTACACCCTCAGCAAGTTTACTGATGACATCAAGCTGAGTGGTGCAGTTGATATGGCAGAAGGAAGGGATGCCATCCAGAGGAACCTCAACAAACAGGAAAGGTGGGCCCATATGAACCTAATGAGGTTCAACACAGTGAAGTGCAAGGTTTTGCCCTTGGGTTGGAGTAATCACAGGTGTATACAATATATACAGACTGGGAGAACTCCTTCAGAGCAGCCCTGCAGAAAAGGACCTGGGGGTCTGGTGGATGGAAAAACTGAACATGAGCCAGCAGTGTACTCTTGGCTCAGAAGGCCGATGGCATCCTGAGCTCCATCAGAAGAGGGGTGGCCAGCAGGGACAGGGGGGTGGTTGTCCCTCTCTACTCTGCCCTCGTGAGGCCCCATCTGGAGTACTGCATCCAAGCCTGGGTCCCTCAACACAGGAAAGACGTGGACCTTTTGGAGAGGGTCCAGAGGAGGGCCACAAAGATGATCAGAGGGCTGGAGCACCTCCCCTATGAGGACAGGCTGCGGTTGCTGGACTTGTTCAGCCTGGAGAAGAGAAGGCTGTGGGGATACCTCACTGCAGCCTTCCAGTATAAACAGGAGGGAAATCAACTTTTTACAAGGCTAGATAGTGATAGGACAGGGGGGAATGGTTTTAAGCTGAAGGAGGGAAGGTTTAGATTAGACATCAGGGGGAAGTTCTTTACTGAGAGAGTGGGGAAGTACTGAAACAGGCTGCCCAGAGAGGTTGTGGATGCCCCATCCCTGGAGGCGTTCAAGGCCAGGTTGGATGGGGCCCTGGGCAGCCTGATTTAGTACTAGATCTGGAGGTTAGAGACCCTGCCTGCAGCAAGTAGATTGGAACGTGATGATCCCTGGGGTCCCTTTCAACCCAAGCAATTCTACGATTCTAGGTTTTGGCACATAAGATACTTATGTTTCCTGTTTGCAGAAGGACAGCATTTTTCCCTCCCATTCTTCTGACCTTTATTCTTATTATCAGTCAGCCTCTCCAATTTCATTGAATTATGCAAAACTACTCCTGTGAGTAATGTCAGAAAGATTTTGTTCGTCTTTTGGAATTAGACAGTTTCCAAAGCCAGCTTGTGTTTCCAAATTCTACTTAAAGGAAAAATAATGCAAAGGCAAAAAATACAGAGCTCCGAGTTTTGTATTTCAGAATTAGCTGCTTTATCTAATCAGTAATTAGAAATAGCTTAATACAAAGAACAGCTTCTCTAACAAAGTTCAGAGATTTCCTTGTCAGGATCAGAACTGAGTATTTGTGGGAGAAAAAGTGCTGATGATACAAAGAAAAGTAGAATAGTTTGAATTTAATCATGATTTATGTATTTGCTCCTACTTTTCTGCAGTGGTTGATCCAAATTTCAAATTGTTATTTTAGAATCACTAATTAGTGTCCTTATAAAAAAAAAAAAAAAAAAGTCATTTGATCCAGGAAGGAATTTCTCTCATTTTAATTATGTAATGGTTATTTTCAGTGATTGGCAAAAGTTCTTCCAAATGCTATTTTCAATCTTTATTCAATCAGGGACAATCTGTACTGCTTCATAGCATTACCTCATCTCACTAGCTTTTACAGCAGCTACATGTTATCTATTGAGATTTTAGGATGTAATTTCCTGTGAATGACAGAGGCTGATAGCAGTCCAAGTCATGAAATTGAGAGCAATATTCACTTTTAGAATATTGAAAATGTATGCTACATCATTTACGCAAATAACTGAATATTTTTGTTTGAGAAGCACTTCAGTACCACTACATTGCTCTTATTTAGTTACTCCACCTACCATTTTGACAAGATCAACATTGTTCACAAAAGATCAATAGAACCATTATAAAATATGTTCACTATAATTAAGGAGGCAAAAGTTTTATATTTATGCTTTAGGCTGTGTTAAAATGCCAATAGACATCAGGACTGAGTTAGTAGTCTCAGTTATACCAGTTATTCTTCACTGAACTATTTTTTTTTTTAATTTATTTGCTTCAAGTACCACCAATTTCTACTCCCTCATTAAGAACCCCACGTTCTAAATTTAAAGTCCTAAAGGGAATATTTTTCTTCATGTCTTTTGGTGAGGAAGGGAAATTAAAAGAACATGGAATGGAGGAAATAGGAAAGGACTATATCTCAAGTTCCTTATAAAATGAAGTGGAAAATTTCTTCAAAATTATATGCAGATGAAATATAAAGTTTACTGCTACAATCATAGAATGGCCTGGGTTGGAAGGGACAACAAGGTTCATCAGGTTCCAACCCCCCTGCCACATGCAGGCCCACCAACCACCAGATCAGGTACTAGATCAGGTTGCCCAGGATCCCATCCAACCTGGCCTTGAACACCTCCAGATATATAGATATATACATATCATTTATGTATATGGGAGTATACATACATAAACATGCACAATATGATACGTACGTATTCATGCAGTTTTACACCCGAGAAGGATATTACTTTAATTAATAACCATTTTATGCCCATAAAGCACAAAACTCATTTCTGAAATCTTTGTAGGGCTAAAACCTTAAGATGCAAGACCCTGGTTTCCATTTTGTTTATTCAACAACTTTTGTAAGTAAGAATCCTAGCAAAATACTCATATTATGTTTATCTGAAGAAGGATGTAGAAGCTTATTCACTATGCCTGATGCACACTGAATCAAGTTTAGTTCATGTTAAAAATTCTTGGTTTGCATCCTAACCAGTTTGATTAAGTACATAATTACTCAGACAAAGACTGACGTATACCACGAAAGGCTATTGAACTATAACAGCAAATAAATATATAAGACAGAGTATTTCCTACTAAACTGAAGGCAACAAAACATAGCTCAAAGACCAAGAATCAGAAGATTTACAAAGCTGCTATTTCTTTCCAGTATCATATATTAGTAGTACAAGAATTTGCACATATGATCTCTAGAATATTTTCATATTCAAAATTGGACTTCTAAATCTGAGAAGCACTAAGTATATACATACACCTCCATAAATCCTTAAGGCTCTGAGATTATTATCAGACAGAAGGCAACAGAAACAGTGTTTGTGAGCAGTGAGTTTCCTTTTTTGTAGTAGTAGTAGAACATTTGTTAAGCCACACTTCAGAAAAACACTTAACACCGTGTTAAAACCAGCGATCAAGTTGTTCTTCAAGCTGGAAGAACACTCTAAAAGAGCAGATATAGGATGAATCACAGAAGAATGCCATACATTTTCCTTACAATTAAACCTGTCAAACTTGCAACTATACCTGCTGCCATAAAAACATAGTAATGCCATTACGGTAAATGACTATGATATTTTAAATGCAGTATCAGAAAAGCACATTTAAAACTAAGTAATATACCTATTTGGGAAAGGATTTGAAAGAATTTAGCACCAAAACGAAAGGAAGTTAAACAGGCAAATGACAGCCAAAGCTTTTTTTTTTTTTTTTTTTTTTTTATCAAGTCTGAAGCAATTCTGCCAGCAAAACCTCATCCCAAATAAATACTATATTACGGCATAATATCATACAATTAAATATTGCACAACTTGATATAGTTGCACAATACTCTATGTGTCATAGAAAACATCCCAGACTCGCACAACTATGCCAATTCTTCATTCGACTATGCCACTTGTCTCATCTGTAGCTGCTTCTTTCTAAGCTTCCGATCTCTCAGCTTTCTGATCTGTCTGAGCTTTGGCTGGCTGGCCCTTATGTAAGCTTGGGGCAACCCTGCACTAGATCCACCCCTTCTGGTCACAGCGGAGTAAAGGTGTGAGCAGTTTGGCTATGCTCCCCAGCCAACCACACCCCTTCACCAGGTGATCAATCATCGGTTCACTCCATGATCAACCATTTCCCTACAGCATGGCTTCAATATTAAAAAATGTAGTTTACAAGAGGTGAAAGCAGAGACAAGTTATAATGGGGGAAACGTAGAAACGATTCTAAGGCATGAAGAGATGGAAAGCAAAACTCCCCCAAAAGTTAACATTTTCAGTGGACATCAAGAGCAATAAAAAGTACTGCTATTACTCCCCTGATAGCAAAATAATGAACAAAGTAAATGTGGAACTTTTACTGTATAGGGTGAGTGTTTTAGTGACAAAAGTTACAGAGACAGCTCTGAGGTACTCAATGCTTACTTTACTTTAATCTTCACCAAAAAGGTCTCCCAGACCTTTGGGCTGAGGGACAGTGTACACGGAATTTTACCAGCAGTGGATGAGGATTCAGTCAGGGATATATCTTATGGTAAGAATAATTCAGTTCCTTTAACTCTGCAGCTCTGTGATAGTGAAAATGAACTGAGACATAAATAAATGAACTATGGATAATGTTTTTTTTCCACTGCAGTTTGTATTCTAATTAGAGACATTTATAACACTGGCATATGTTCATAGTTAAACATACTTAAAATTATCAGAGAAAATGACTGTTAAATCAGATTTATCTTCAAACAACTCATTTTAAAGTGAACAAGAAAAAAGAAAGAAACTATTATTTGTATTTTGGTATTATTTGATAATACTTAAATTAGAAGTGACTCAAGTTTAACTGTATTTGTTACACATTTTAGGGCCATCACAGAATGAAAATACAATATAAAGTGCTATTTCAGTTACATGTTGAAAACAACCTAGCAAAGGTTTGCTAGATTAAATGTATTAACCAATACAATGGAATTGTTAGTGATATAATTAAGAAATGAAGAACAGCATCCTTTTTGCAAGTAACTCAGCAGGTTCCTAGTAAATGATCTGTAATATACACGCCTGACTAGTTCAGCTAAAATCCAACAAAGTGTTAAATGTTCAAAGGAAAAAAATACAGAGGAAGAGATGATTGGAGAATGGTAAGCAAAACCTTACACTTAAGAGAGCAATCTTGTATTTCAAAGTCCAACTGTGAAGACCATTCACATTCATTATCTTTCTCTCCATCTTACAATATTCATACCATATCCAATTTCTAGCCATTATTCACAAAGTAGAAGGAATGCAGAAATAGTTTAGTGTGGATCACACCTTTTATCGATGTACTGTGCCTGATATTAATCTCAGGTTTAAATGGTTCATGACCACTATCCTTGAATTTTATTCCCCTATTCTGACCAACTCACCATGGGTATGCATTTAAACAAAATTCTCATAAAGATATACTTTGATTAATAATGGATTTGCCTTGCTATTTCCCCCCACACATTTATTGCCTTGTAATAGAAGGAAAATTTAATGAAATGTTTTAAATTACAATAGGCTGACATGTAGGACTGGCTCTGCAGATCTGCATTACAAGCCACTGTGATTTCCTGACTGCACCTTAACATTATCCTTTAAATAAATTGAGACAAGAAATGTAGACATTTGTAACTTTAAAATCAGCTGAATACAAATGCCATTTTGGTCCAAAGATTACCTTCGGAAGAATACGTAGACACTTTCATTAAGAGCTAAAAGAATTCATTCCATTTGCTTCTAAGTAGACTGACTCTACTAAAGAAATGAAGTGTTTTAAGCGTAGTGAATATACAACTTGTACTGTACAATTTTAGGAAATTTTCTTTCTATCACAGAATTAACTCCTTTCACATATTTAATATGGAATATGACCTTACTGCAGTGCAAAAAATACCTGTGCAATATATTTTGAGAGAAGCTTATTTCTGAAACGGGTGAAATACAGCACTGTAATACTCGTATCTGATTCAATAAGTGATTGCCTGTCTAAATATGGAAACTGATTGCATTTTACCTCAGAATTCAAATTTACTTATTGTTGTAAGAATTATAATACAATTTTAATGGAAATTCCCTTTTTAAACACTTGTCAAAGCAGATGCATTTCAGCAACTATTATCAATGTTATTGGACATGTAAGCAAATAGTTCAAGTACCAATATTTCTTCAAATATGTTAAGAAATTTACAGAAATAGAAAGCTAAAATAAATATTAAATAAATATATTATTTAAATATGATTTTTAATAATGTATTGGGGTCTTTAAGGAGAATTTGAACGCAAATGAAAAAAAATCTATTCATTAACTGCACACATAAACATCCATGTAAGTGGTCATTTTAGATTTTAGATAGAGAACAATGTCTTTAATGGGATAGTGAAACTGATAAGATTGTGATAAAGAACAATTTTAAACAAGTTGATTCATGAATCTGAACAATAATGTAACACAGCAATACATTAAAATAATCTTTCTGTACTGTTTAAAGCTTCATTCTCTGCCAGTTTTTCAGAACAGGCATTTACAAGCAATCTTCAAGGGAAAAAAAAAATGGATGCTAAATATAAAGATAGGAAGTCATTTGTATGACTGATTTGTTTATTTTTACTAAAATCACCATTTTTTTCATTATTTTCTAACCACAAGACAATGTAGCCTTCTCCAAAAACTTTAAATCTATGGAGTCCTAGGGTGTACCAGATCTAAGGTCTATTCCCTCTAGAACAAATAAAATGCTTTAATATGGAGGAGAAAATGCTACAGTAACCTACCATTGGCATTCATTTCATATCTGTACAGGACACAATTTTACTTCTCCTATCCTACTGAAGGAAAAAGTCAAATCAATCCAGTCAGTAGATACCCTTAGAAATTTCAATTCAGCATCAATAATCTGATAATCATCCAAAGAAAATAAAATACTTTGTGACAAGACTCCAGATCAAAAGTACTATCTGAAAATACCAGTTATTTCTTGGACAGAGCTTAATAGCTTCTGACTTTCACCAAGTATGAAACACTTGATCTTTTAAAATCAAACTATCAGAACACATCTGAAGAAAAATAGATTATGATTCCACTTGGTGAAAATAACCTGTCAACTTAGTTTTTCTGTTTGGTTCTACTTACAAACCCTATGTTTCAGAAGAAATAAGGAAGTTACACAATGGATTCATCTTTCACCATAAACCAGACTCAAGAATTGAAGCAGTGTTTCCTAACGCAGAACTCCCCCTTATGCTCCCACTGAGCATGAGGGGGAGGTTTGGGTGAAGAATGAATGCAGAATCATGTCCTCAGGCTTTACTAACCTTTATTTGGAGCTCCAGTGTAATTGTAACTGACATACAAAAGGTCAAAAAAACTGCTCCTGCAGCAGTGCTTTGACTGTGGAGCTTCTTATTCATGCTCTTCAAAATCATATTAATGCTGGTGTATTTTCAAAGGGAGATTGAAATCTTCCTTCAATTCCACCACTCACTGGGTCCTCCCACATGACCCTGTTCAGTTCTCTTTTAAAAGAAGCAGTAATGGCTTGACTATGCCTTTGATCCTACCACCATTTTTTTTTTTATTATTCTAGCAGTATAGAATTGATACAGTTTCAGGGGCTGCTTTGAGAGTCTTTTTGTAGTCAGGAGCTCAATAATTCCTGCATTTAGGCTTCAGGAGGATCAAACCACAGAAATCTTTCAGGCAAGATCTTTGTCTTGATACAATTGCAGTCTAACTCCAGCCACAAACTCATAATAAACTGCAATACTAAATCTTCCGTGTAATTATCCTATAAAAGCTTGATATCTCTTAAAGAGCATATCCTAAACATATGTGAGTCACATTTCTTTGCACATTCACTGAAAAATGATCTCGGAGGCCTAGGCAGGGGAATTTCTGAATGAGAGAGTTATTGTATAAGAAAGAATCTGTAAACTCAGCCACAAAGAATAAAAAAAATTCTCTTTGAAATCCTGTCTTTGTTTTAGACACAAAACCTGTACAACCTCTGCACAGCAATTTTAGAGTTTATACTTTAAATCCAAGGTCATGTAGCTATAGTAGCAAGTTCATGCTCAGAGGGGAGGTAATCATCCTCTGTTCTTCTCAGCAAGCGCTGTTTGCTGAGGTCAAAGAAATGGGGCAATGTAACACTGGAATCCATTACAAATTAGCATAATGTCACCACCTCTCTCTGTGACATATAAAATGAGCACAGATGAAGGACAGCATGGAAAACAATGTAATTACAAGTATCCAGATCCAACAATAGTTCTGGGAATGAACAAGGAACCACTACTGCTTGTGACGAATCCTTTCAGTTGTCTTTCTCTGTCATCACTCTTAAACAAACAAGCAAACAAAAAATCAGAAATCTTAGTCAGATAATAACTCCTGAAGGCAGAAACCTAAACAAAGAAGCNGAATGTGAAAATAGCTAAAAACTTTAGCCTCAAAATACTCTGAAAACATTTTGTATTTTATGTCTTTTCGGAGACAAGATAGCTAATTAGTTATTTGATTATCATAATCAGAAACACTAATCATTGCAGTCTTGATGAAAATTCAGTGATTATCCCGAGAGGGTTGCGGTCCAGTAAGTGTGTTGACAGGCTATTTGTTATTATAATGGCAATACATCATGATAACATATAGCAGAAAACAAAAGAAAAATACAGATTAATACTGTCCGTGATACTTCAGTACAAGAGAAAATCCAATGTGACCTCCAGGTCAAGTAAAATTTCTTATAACGTCAGTTTTGCATTCAGAAGACTGTAGCCTTCTAGTGAATGAAACTACAAAATAATTTAGCATAACCAGTAACCAGTGACAAATCACATCATAATATCTGTTTAAAATTACTACACATTTAACTGAAAAGTTACAGAAAGACTGTTTTATTGTTTAGAAGTACAATGAAAACATTGAAAGTACAAATAAAATATGAAACAACATTTTTCTCTTTCATAACATTTTTTCTCTAGATCCTTCAAAAACCAAAAATGTATTTAATCTTTATAGTCAGTATTACACTTTTTTTATTTTATAATAAAGTAATGCCGCCCTTCGAAAAATATTTAGCAGCACCAGACATTTTCTTATGAAAATTACAACAGAAAACTGATATTAGGTAAACTAATTTTCCTCAAGAAGTTGTACTTTGCCAGCCTAATCGAGGATATGCTTTTAATCTCATTCCTTCATTCTGTAATTTCTTATTTCAGCCTTTAATTCAACAAGCTCAAAGTAGAACAGTTTTGAGATTAAATACTTACCGAGTCATTTTAAAATACTAAATTACTNAGTTTATACTTTAAATCCAAGGTCATGTAGCTATAGTAGCAAGTTCATGCTCAGAGGGGAGGTAATCATCCTCTGTTCTTCTCAGCAAGCGCTGTTTGCTGAGGTCAAAGAAATGGGGCAATGTAACACTGGAATCCATTACAAATTAGCATAATGTCACCACCTCTCTCTGTGACATATAAAATGAGCACAGATGAAGGACAGCATGGAAAACAATGTAATTACAAGTATCCAGATCCAACAATAGTTCTGGGAATGAACAAGGAACCACTACTGCTTGTGACGAATCCTTTCAGTTGTCTTTCTCTGTCATCACTCTTAAACAAACAAGCAAACAAAAAATCAGAAATCTTAGTCAGATAATAACTCCTGAAGGCAGAAACCTAAACAAAGAAGCATCACAAGCTTTCATAACGTAGAAGAACAAAAAAGAGAAAATACATGTAAAGGTGAGAAGAACACCATCTCAGCACCACAATGCAGCACTGCTGTGAGACAATCTGTGAAGATGAGGTCTCTCTGCCTCTACACTAAAGTCTAATCAGATTTTAACACCTCTGAAATTTCACCAAAAAAGTAAGAAATACAAAGAAAAAAGAACAGAAACATACAAAACCCAGAAATAAAATGTTATCTCGTGTTACACAGTCCTGTAGTAATTTTACCATATTTTTAAATCACCATGTTAACAAATACAGGAAAGAAACATAAGTACAGATCTTGACATAGCAGGACAGAGTAAGAAACAACCCATTTCCTTTTCAATAAAAACAAGCAACTTGCATTTACTACTATGAGCTTTAAGCTTTCCTGGNCTCTTTCATAACATTTTTTCTCTAGATCCTTCAAAAACCAAAAATGTATTTAATCTTTATAGTCAGTATTACACTTTTTTTATTTTATAATAAAGTAATGCCGCCCTTCGAAAAATATTTAGCAGCACCAGACATTTTCTTATGAAAATTACAACAGAAAACTGATATTAGGTAAACTAATTTTCCTCAAGAAGTTGTACTTTGCCAGCCTAATCGAGGATATGCTTTTAATCTCATTCCTTCATTCTGTAATTTCTTATTTCAGCCTTTAATTCAACAAGCTCAAAGTAGAACAGTTTTGAGATTAAATACTTACCGAGTCATTTTAAAATACTAAATTACTATTATCTGCTCCATGAGTTGGAATCCTTTTCTCACCTTCTCATTTGTGTCTTTTTATTTTCATTATTTTCACCAGGTAATATTAAATGTCACCCAAGCTCTAAAAAAATACCAATGCTTTTTCTTTTTTCTTTTTTCCTCTTTCCCCTTCAAGACTAACAGCTGCCAAAATTACAGATGTCAAAACTGGCAGCTGGGAACTTTTCCCATACTTGCCAAACAGTTGATTGGAGTTATGCAAATACATTTCTCCAAAAAGTCCAAGTGGTCCCAAGAGGCACCACTGAGGTTAGATACTTCCTTCACAATTCTGTGAAGCCACTGCATCTTCCGAACTCCCAGAAATAGAGAGCAAGAATTCAAGACAGAGGTGTCATTTCTGCAATAACTTCATAAAGTAGCTGTCTATCACTGCAGGACAAACTTATATGGCTTCCATTGTCACAGTAACCAAGCAGTCACAATTTTTCATGTACTCCCACTATGATTACCAAATGCAGAAAAATTATTATTGTAGTTTGACACTAAGAAACTGAGGCACAAAAGTACAAAATAATCCTAGTAAAATAAACATAAATTTCATCAAATCGTATTAATGACGGTAAAATGAGATCTCAACAGAATATTTACTTCACCTACATAAAAGAAAGAAAAACAATTATATTTTAGTAATTTGTCAGTCATTTGGCAAATTTATAGAAAACTCCAAGAAAGAAAATGTGATTTAGTGCCTAGTAAGCTTCCCTCCCACCCCCCAATCTAAATCTGCAGATTAACCCAATTCATTTTTCATTTTTGGTTGGTGATAAAGAAAAATAATTAATAATTATCCTGTTAACAAAATATTTTTGCATAACAGAAGCCTACTATTTTCTCTGAATCTTCTCTTGACTAGATTAAACAAAACATATTTTATCAATATCTCTGTATACATCATTACTTCCAAAACCATCATCAGTCTTTGAGGGTGACAGAGCACTGGAACAAGCTACCCAGAGAGGCTGTGGAGTCTCCTTCTCTGGACATATTCAAAACCCACCTGGACACTTTCCTGTATAAACTACTCTAGGGAACCCACTTTATCAGGAGGGTTGGACTAGATGATCAATAAGTTCTTTCCAACCCTTACATTTCTGTGATTCTTAATTTTCTCTTTCAGACTTCCTGTAGCTTGCTCAACTCTTCCTTCAACCATGGTGACCAAACCTAAATAACATACTAGATATGGCCTCCTGAATACTTATTTTCCACATCTGGCACACAATACTCCTGTTCACATATCTCACAGGATTTTCATGTTTCCTTTCTGATCTACTATCATCTGATTAGGCAATCATCTTCTGCTCAGTTATTTGATTTCCCCTTCCTGGGTGTAATAAAATAAGTATCAAGTTGTTGCTTTAAAGCTGCTGTCCAGAATTTTGAATGCTGATTCCCAAGAAGCCTCCCACTCCCTAATTTCGATAAAACCTTGATGTTATCTGAATGTTTTATGATCATGCTTTAGCTTAGTACGAAAATTATAAATTAAAACCCTGAACAGAATACTCTGTCCAGGACAGATGCGTGCAGGACTCTGTTGACATGTATGAAAGAAGACTAACAGTAATAGACTGATTCTTATACATCATATGATTAAACTGAATCCAGGTTTGCCAACAGGAATAACATAGGGGATGGGATGAACTAGTCTATAAAACTTGAGGTGTGTTACATCTACAGATTTCTATAGATCACTTAGCCCATCAAAAGCATTCTAGAGTTAAATTCACTTGTAGACATTAATAGTTGACTATAGACTATTTTAAGACCAGTAATATTTTTACATTCCTCTAACCCTTGAGTTTCCCTCAACCTCCATGAGTTCTCAAAATATAGAAGATTCAAAGAGAGCTTTTATTCATGGATTTTTACTTTTATTCATTACTTTTATATTTTGAGGTCTTTCTACTAGGCAGGAACACTTTTGAATGTTACCTCAGCATGTACTCTATGTCCTCATTAAAACATTTCTGTTGGGTATCTAGTCAAACAATTCTGCATGATGCTGCACAAAGATCGAAGCAAAGAACAGCACTGATTTTTTCAGCTTTCTACACATCATCTTATATCTGCCCTCTCGTTCATATTCGATAATGGAAATATACTGTCTATTTTCTTCTTATCTCTGAGATCCACCACTGCCTAACTAACATACAGTTTTCACTTCACACTACTTTATTTTATCTTTTCAGGTTATTTCTCTACGCTTAGGTATTGTCTTTCTTTCATTTTTGTATGATTTCTTTCTGTTTTACATTATCAAAGAGCTTCTGATGCAGCCCTAATGGTATTTTATGGTGCTTGCTGTCCCTTTTGCACCTCTCAGAAGGGTTAGCAATTGTACTTCGACCAGAGTCTGCAGTCCTATTAACTCAGATGATCTTCAGGAAATCTTGTATGTCTCTCAGAACAACCTTCTCTCCTTTAAATACTAGTAGTTCATTATTCATAAAACTGAATAGTATAAATACCAGTACTTTATTATCTAGAGTTAAAAACATTTGACAAACAAACATTGTTAGCATTCTGTTCCACGATCACCATCTTGAAGAAGCTTTACTTGCAATCTGAGTTCAGGAGTCTTGGAAACCACGGGTTCTAAAATTTCCTATCGACTAAGAATAAAGAATAACATTTTTTTCCCTTAAAAATACAGAGAGAAGATATATGGAACAAAATGGATACTAAATACAACGAGAAAGAAGACTGACTTTGGTATCAGATGAACTATAATGTGTTTTAAAATGCAACGACAACACAAAAAAAAGTGAAAAGGTGTAAGTATAAATCTTCCATTCTTAGAAGACATATCATTTGTCTGATAAGCTGCAATTTCAACTTGGCAGTATTTACACCTTTCTAGCTATCTAGCTATCTTTATAGCTATCTATCTTTCATCTTTCATAATAACCACCTGCAAATATGTTCTTACTCCTTAGTAAATGGGAGGGTAAAGACATTCATAGAATCGTAGAATTGCTTGGGTTGAAAGGGACCCCTACTTGCTGCAGGCAGGGTCTCTAACCTCCAGATCTAGTACTAAATCAGGCTGCCCAGGGCCCCATCCAACCTGGCCTTGAACGCCTCCAGGGATGGGGCATCCACAACCTCTCTGGGCAGCCTGTTTCAGTACCTCCCCACTCTCTCAGTAAAGAACTTCCCCCTGCCATCCAGCCTAAACCTTCCCTCCTTCAGCTTAAAACCATTCCCCCCTGTCCTATCACTATCTAGCCTTGTAAAAAGTTGATTTCCCTCCTGTTTATACTGGAAGGCTGCAGTGAGGTATCCCCACAGCCTTCTCTTCTCCAGGCTGAACAAGTCCAGCAACCGCAGCCTGTCCTCATAGGGGAGGTGCTCCAGCCCTCTGATCATCTTTGTGGCCCTCCTCTGGACCCTCTCCAAAAGGTCCACGTCTTTCCTGTGTTGAGGGACCCAGGCTTGGATGCAGTACTCCAGATGGGGCCTCACGAGGGCAGAGTAGAGAGGGACAACCACCCCCCTGTCCCTGCTGGCCACCCCTCTTCTGATGGAGCTCAGGATGCCATCGGCCTTCTGAGCCAAGAGTACACTGCTGGCTCATGTTCAGTTTTTCCATCCACCAGACCCCCAGGTCCTTTTCTGCAGGGCTGCTCTGAAGGAGTTCTCCCAGTCTGTATATATTGTATACACCTGTGATTACTCCAACCCAAGGGCAAAACCTTGCACTTCACTGTGTTGAACCTCATTAGGTTCATATGGGCCCACCTTTCCTTTTTGTTGAGGTTCCTCTGGATGGCATCCCTTCCTTCTGCCATATCAACTGCACCACTCAGCTTGGTGTCATCAGTAAACTTGCTGAGGGTATACTCAATGTCAACTTCTATGTCATTGATAAAAATGCTAAAAAGCACCAGTCCCAAGACAGATTCGTGAGGGACACCACTTGTTACTGTCCTCCATCTGGACATCGAGCTGTTTATCACAACCCTCTGGCTGCGGGCTTTCAATCAATTCCTTATCCACTGAATAGTCGATCTTTCAAATCCACATCTTTCCAATTCAGAGATAAGGATGTGGTGAGAGACCATGTCAAAGGCCTTGCAGAAATCCAGGTAGATGACATCAGTTGCCTTCTCTTTGTCCACTAATGCCATCACTCCATCATACAAGCCCACCAGATTGGTCAGACACAACCTTCCCTTGGTGAAGTCGTGCTGGCTGTCTTGGATCACCTGCTCATCCCTCATGTGCCTTAGCGTGTCTTCCAGGAGGATCTGTTCCATGATATTCCCAGGCACAGACTTGAGGCTCTCTGGCCTATAGTCCCCCAGGTCCTCCTTCCTCCCTTTCTTATAAATGGGAGTGATATTTCCCTTTTTCTAGTCTTTTTGGGGCTTTGTCTGACAGCCATGACTTTTCATATATGGAGAGCGGCTCAGTAACCACATCATCCAGCTCCTGCAGGACCCTGGGATGCATGTCATCCAGCCTCATAGACTTGTACACATTCAGCCTCATGAGGCAGTCTCAGACTTGCTCTGCCCTCACAGTGGGGAGGGGGGGTGGGCGTGGGATTTACTCCCCTAGTTCCCACCTAGACATTCAGAGATGTGTGGTTCAGGAATGTGAGAATTATGAGAATCCCGGTTGCCAGTGAAGGTTGAAGGGAAGAACTCATTAAGTATCTCAGCCTTCTCCGTATCTGTTGAAACCAGTTCTCCATTCTCATTTACCAAAAGAGGTACACTCTCTTTGGTCTGCCTCTCCTGGCCAATGTACCCTTCTTGTTATTTTTAACATCCCTCACCAAGTTCAGTTCCATCTGTGCCTTGGCTTTCCTAATCCCATCTTTGCACGTCCAGACGACATCCATGTATTCTTCCCAGGTGACACGCCTGTGTTTCCACAGCCTGTACATGCCCTTCTTTTCCCTCAGTTTGATCAGCAGATCCTTGCCAATCCACACTTGTCTTCTTTCAATATCACATTTTCGTTGCTAAGTTCCCTATTACAGATATTATTAAGTACAGCTTTTGCAGGAGGATGACGTCAGACTCAAAGTCTCTTTATTTCTCATTAAAACTAAATCATTTATTCTGCAGAACAGCAACAAGGCTCTCCACCTTAACTCTTTACCCAATTCAATATTAGAGCAATTCATTGCAGTGTTGCATGATGGTTTTCTCAAGTCATTGCAAAAATACAGAGATCTAACCTTAACACAAGGCCTCTTGAAATTTACACAGATTTAATTACCAAAAAAAATTCTAAACATAAACATAAGACCCTCTCCAAAAAAAACAGCGACTTTCCCCACCCCTACACAGGCAAGTTGATATCAGATTTAATACTTCATCACACTCTGTTACTGGCTCATTACTTCCTACACTTATGGAAAATGGAGATGGACCATCATATGGAACATTCTCCCTTCACTCCCACTACAGCAAAACCTCAAACCCTCCTCTTAGGATTTGTAGTTTTTGCTCCCAATCTGTAATCATCCTAGTGGCCATGGGCCCAGCCATAAGGTGCAACCATTGGAAATTTTAGTGGAGAAAAAACTGTTTATTCTGATGGTTCAGTACAATTCTCGGAGTACAATAAAATCACTGGTAAAATACTGTCAAAATTTCTCTCTCAAGTTATATTATTTTTTAAAAAAATCTATTTAATTAGGATTTATCTAATTAAAAACTAATTAAAATATCCATTGTGGGAGTCACTATCCAAAATGCAAAGCTACTTACTTTGAATAATTTTTCATTCCTGAAGGAGACAAACTAAAAAATGTACTTCAAATTTAAACAAACAAACAAAGAAAAGAAGAAGGAAAGCAATGAAAATACTGAGAACTCAGAAGGGAGGTAAAAGTCTTGTGAAAGCAGAAGTGTGAGAAGATGACTGGAGAGAAGTTGACATTACTGGAGGGCTCTCACAACAGGCAAAGTGGGTTTATTGCAGTGGAAGAAGAAAGGCAGAACAGGTCTAAGGATACAACTTCATAACAAATCAGGCTGCATCCTCTCTACTGTTCATGGAATACGTTTTTTCATAAGTTCTGTTTTTTATGAAAACTCTTCAAATGCCCAAGAAATCATTCTTATGCACCCCCACATGGATCCACTGGTGTGTGATAAGCTCTTAGCTCTGGATGTACCTCTTTCTGCAGTCAAGGCACTCATAGGGGCTCTCCTCTCTGTCAATTCACGGGGCTCTATTAAGGCTTGAGCTCCAGGTGAATTGCTTCCCACACTCCCTGTGGACATGTTTTCTTCCTCCTCAGTGACTTCTTTGTCCAGCTGAAGTTTCCTTTGAGTCTTCATCTTCTGCCCCACAGCAGATGAGTTTCTCCATGGGTGAGCACAGGTGACTTCCCTGGACATGTCCTTGTGCATTACTCTGTCAGAAATATGTTTCTGTTTTGCCTGCTGAGGGTTTCCAGTGGTTTTGCCACATCCTGCTCTGGACTTAAAACCATCTCCAGCTGAAAGAGAGCAACATGGGCAATTCCCATGCCAGGGAGGAAGGGGGAAAAGGATTTCCTTTGGCCCCAGACATGAAGGACCACAAAGATGACCAGAGGACTGGAGCACCTCTCCTATGAAGAAAGATTGAAGGAGCTGGGATTATTTAGCTCAGAGAAGAGAAGACTGTGGGGAGACCTCGCTGTGGGCTTCCGGTACTTGAAAAGAGCTTACAAGCAGGGGGAAACTGACTTCTTACACGGGTAGATAGTGATAGGACAAGGGTTAGGGATTTAAACTGAAAGAGGGGAGATTTATGTCGGATGTTAGGAAGAAATTGTTTACTCAGAGGGTGGTGCAGCAATGGAACAGGTTACACAGCAAGGCTGTGGATGCCTCATCCCTAGAGGTGTTCAAGGACAGATTAGATGGGTCCCTGGGCAGACTGATCCAGTGGTAGGCAACCCTGCCCATGACAGGGGGTTTGGAACCAGATGATCTTTCCAGTCTCCTCCAATCTAAGCCATTCTATGATTCTGTGATTCTACACCCACACTGTATTTTCTGGCTTGAATAAGTTTGTTAGTAGATAAACACTGCTGCTGCCTCATGCTTGAAAAGTTTTGAATGTAATTGACTGTCAATGATATGATGATTTATAATGCAATCTGTTGCTACTTCTGCTGCTGCAGATAACTCTAATTTGCCTCTATTGTATTAGATATGATGAACTTGACAATCATTTTCAGTTTTCTTGTTTGGCTTTCATTCAGGTTGATGTGGCCAGTAACAGCAAATTTTCATTGTTCTCTCCCAAAAGCAATAAAGGAACAGTAGCTTGCTTTATATGAAGCAGTTGGCTGCTTCAAAAAGACTCGTTTATTGTGCAATGAAGATTCTGCCAAGCAAAATATTTAGAGAAAATATGGACTAAACATTTTATTTTAATCTTTATGCTTTATTGGATCAAATACTGGTCCCATTGTGTTATACGGGAAAGAAGACGAGCGATAGGCAGAAAAAGAGGCTACAAACACAATCAATCTTTAAGTGACAAACATTAGATTAAGAAAATTGTCACCCTGGATGACCTAAATACCAACCTCCTAGCTGCATTTTCTCTCCTTATAAAGATAATGACTTCTGAACTTGTTCTATCTTGCTTTGGTTTGTACAGACAGAATGTATGATGCAAAAATGACATATATCCAGTCCATACAGCAGTTTCCATTCACCATGGTATATCCATGGTTTCCTCATCTAGCAATGTCTCCATAATTAGTTGCAATGCAGTTGTAATGTTACTGCAGCTACTACAGCTACTGCAGGTACTCTGTTGTGTGGGTAAGAGCTCAAAGACAGATTTGAGATCTCAGCTTCAGTTTGAACAGCTGGCAGTTAGAAAAAATATTTTTTTTTTTACTTGAAAGCTAGGTGCATTTAACAGGGAAATCATTGAGAAAGAATAAATATGGAACTCCGCAATGTCATTTTCACTGAGTTACCTTTTTGACTGTAGCTACATTTCAAGAATGACATGATTTGCACTGTCATGCTTTCAATGCATGAGCATTAATCTCATTATCATTCATCCACAATAAACTAGAGTGCTGTAAAGATAGATTTAGTTTCCAAATAAGATGAGGGAATTATTTTAAAACAAACTTTTTAGAAGCTTAGGCCTAGGCCAAATTTAGAGGAAAATTTACTGTTCCTCTCCTTTTCCCCAGTTCAGACATGGGTAGCAATTATACTTTACACTCATTCTTACAGTATAAAATAGCATTAATCACAGAATAAGGAATGTAGTTATAGAATTTATATTTTAACGCTCCATAGAGTGTACAAATACAAAGATTCAGAGGAACTGATATAGTTTGCTGGACACTGTTCTTATAATTAGGAATGTTATTATAAACTAGAAATGCAAGGTGTTAAGTGACTGCCTGGCAACAAATTATGAGAATCTATGATGTATAACTACATCATAAGAATATAGTTTAAACATTTTAAATCTTTGCAGAAAAAACATTTTATTAGTTGAATAACATACAATTGTTTGAAAGGCTTAGGAATTTTTGGGGGAACAATTTGTTCATAAATATTATAGAAAAAAGATTTCTATCTTTGTTCAACTTTAGAAAAAAAATGCAAGCAACCCTATGAAGTGTCTTCCATGATATTAATTTTTATTTTATAATTAATATATAGTCATACATGATTGCAGCAACCTACATCATATTTTATGGTTGGGATAACTGAAGAAATTTCTGTTGGAGACAAAAGTGAAACACTGACTATATATCCTAACAGGAAATCACCTAGAACAGCAAAGGGAGTATTAAGATGTGGAAAAATACCTGCAGTTACATACAGATAGAACACAAGGCAAAAATTTAACATGATAAAATCTTTTTCGTACGGTCTAACTTTCAAAGAGAATTTTACTCTCTGAGTAGAATTTCAAAGATGTCCTGCCACATCTGCTTTGCTCATGAAGAATAACGTTTATGGATAGAAACATAGCCGTGATCTGTGGCGGTACATCACGATATACTATACAGATTTCATTTCTCTACACCAGTTAAAATGTTCGCTCCGAGCACCAATGCACAGCATTTTCTCAGTCTTGAAAATCAATGAGCAACTTAAACGCAAGAACATCCACTGACTTAAACAGCACTTGAAGAAAAAAGAGCAAGAATCATAACTGCATCCACAGAAGTGTGGCCCATGTGTGAAAGTATAAGTTTTTGCTAATTTTTCACTAATTAAACAGAAAGAAAAGCTCTGTCTCCTTTAATGTTAAAGAAAGTAAAATCTGTTTAACAAAAATCTTGTTAAGGGTAACTGTTTTCTTTTCCAGTATACAGTGCTTCAAAATTTAAATGTCCTTCAGATGCAGACAACAGGAAAAATTAAATTGAACTTTTGATTGAGAGCTGAAATGTAAAATGCTATGTAAGTGCAGAAATTTAGCAAAAGATACATTTTTCTACAGCTTCAGTATCATATATGTATTTGATGTTATCTTTACTAGTTTTTAGATGATACCTTATTTATAGTTTAGTAGAGTTGGATAAAATCCTCCTGAGATGCAGATTGGTTATGGTTGACATACTAAATTGCAACTCATCTCCTTCTGTCTACTGTTTTATTTGTAGAAAGATGAAGAAAAAATAAAGACAAGCTTTTTTTGGTGGCTTGTTTTATCTGCTAAAATCTATCTGAGCTGATTCCTGCTCCACAGTGGCTCCCAGTGGGAGATGTAAACTGGCAGCAATAAAATCATTCCCCTAAAAAACTGTAACTGAGACATCTCTTTTAAAATATATCCTAAAAGCAGGGAGTTGTGCTCTTAAAAAATAAAAAAAGAAAAAAAAAAGAAAAAGAAAAAAAGATACTTTTCTATGTGCAGTTAATCTCAAGTCAACAACAGAGGATGAGAAATCTCGTGTCTTTAAGAGGCAACATTTAAAAATGGTATTTAAGTTGAAAAATAAACCACCACATACATATGAACAGAGCACACAGTTCCTCTCTGGATTTGACCACTGAGGTTTAAATATTATAACAATTACAGCTATGTATGCAAAATCTCAGCCTTCTGTACATTAAGCTCCAGATTAAGTTTTCAGGAGGTCTATGTATCTTCATCAGGACAGCTATATATCCTAAGCGTTTTTACTTTCCATATCACAGTAGCTAGACTTACAAATACAAATTTCTAGGCAAAAAAAGGGTATATACTCCTTGAACCATAAACCCTTTGAAATTTGGTGACTCTGTTCTCTCCCCTATCAAACAAAAAAAAAAAGGCACACACAAAAGAGTGCCTAAATATGTCCCATGGTATAAAGCTCCCATGAACTGTGGTAAGCACTGCCTGAATTCTACCTCTAATGTGTACAGAGCTCAAAAAATGAGGTTATTATTAGAGCTTTTATGAACACATTAAAGCAAAATGAAGGAATAACTTCCTAGCATTTCACAGTGCAGTTTTGCTACTGAAGCAGCAGTGTGTAGTTAAAGAATTAAGTTTTTCTGAAGAGATGCTTCCACAAGCACTCTTTGATGACAGCATCATGAATATGTTCTGATCAGAAAAAAAAGTCCCTGCTATTTTTCCTTAATGTAATCCTTTCCTTCTCCCCTTCGTTGCTACAGAACACAAAGACCAACATTTTCAAACTTGACATAGGCTCAACTCCTGAGCCCATATAGGGTATATTTAACTGCAGTTTTTATTAAATTCACTATGGGTGCAGACACTTAGCTTTACACACCAGATCTGAAAGCACTGGTTATAGTTCAGACAACATTGTGTCGCTGGGTGGGAAACCATAATATCAGAACTGGTAAAAGACTGCATTACTTTTAGATTGTACTATACAGCAGAAATAGAAGAAATATTTAAAAGACACTGAGAGACTTTTTTTTCTTTTTTTTTCTTTTTTTTTTCTTTTTTTGAGAAACTGAACTGTAAGAGTGAAAGATAAAAGAGGAATTTAGCTGTCATGCAAAGAGCTGGACTGCCAGCGTTAGAGTCAGGTTTTGCTTACAGAGAGAACTGCAAGAACCAAATAACACTAACATGTTTACTGTCACTGAATAGAATAATATACTTTTAAAAGTAGCTCTGAAAAATGAAAAGAAAGCCAATATAGCTGTGACGACGGAACTAATCCCTCTTCAGATGAGAGAGAAAAACATGTAGAGGGGACTTTGAATCTAAATCTTCAGTCTATGCCATTGCAGGGTTTCTTATCTAATTTAAACATTTGTAGTCACTTTGTTGCTGAACATTTTATTATGGAAAAAACAAACAAACAAGAAAAAATAAAAAACAATGAATAGATTTCCACGTTTCCTGATCTATACCTTTGTAAGGTTTTCTTAGCATTTCAATTCTCAGATGTCAAATAGTTTCTCCAATATCAGTGGCAGCAGCCACTGATATCATATTTCCCAAAATACGTATTTTAGCAAAAAAGCATTTAACCAAAACCAAATTTTCCATATTTCTAAGCCTTGCAGTCTACTGAACTTATTGTCCCTTTGGCAGCCCTGTTGTGTGAACTATCTAGAGTTGAGGATATCTCACTTCTAGGATTTTTTTTTCCTGTGGAGACAGAAATCCCAATGTTGATGGAAGTTCTGTGTCTGCATGCAGTTGAGTATACCTTAGGGGTCAAATTTAACAAATTGTCATACAGATTAGCATCCAATCAGGCTGCGCACCCACATTTATTTTCTTTCGGAAGAAAGGGACTGAAAAGGGAGAAGTCTTTTAGTATGAAGGTCTTGCATTAGTCTCAGAGTCAGAACATGACCAACTATGTGCATATGTCCTGGAGCTTTGTGTAGCTAAACCCTCAGGCTCATTTCCAGGACATCATAGTGTGTGGTTCCTTAGGACACTTTCTAACACGGTGCAAGAATGCAAAAGTAAAATATAAGAAGAGAAAAGAGTGTCCAGTAAAAAGAGCTGTTCTCAGCATAGTTTGGTTTTTGCTTCATTTTTCCACATATGCAACATAGTCTCCTGTTTTCCTGGTCAACAACCTGAATTTCAAAATAGTAGCATAAAAGAAAACTCTTTTGATCAAATCCTTCAAACTTGTCTGTGGTTCTTTACTTTGTAAATGACATCAGAAAAAAATTTCTTCTCAAATCACAGGGTTTAATGTCGCATGCTGTTATAGTAGGCAAAATGTTCAAGTTGTATATTATTCATTAATACCAGTAAACACCATGCTAATTAAACGGACAGTACTGCCAAACATCTCATCTCAGGAATTAACACATGATAGCAATGCATTTGTGTCAATTTATGGGGAATAATAGCAAACTGAGCATGGGAAGAAAACAGGAAAGGACAGCACCAATGCAGTTTCAACTTCCACCTAATTGCTGCCTGCCACTGAAAAAGATAATCCTAGTCCTCTTCATTTCCCAGCACTCCTGCAGCCAGGAGATAGTTGGTTCTTACTGATAGTGGAAAAGAACATATTTTTTTTTCCTTTTAAGGGATACAAGATAAGCAACAGAAAGCACAAGGGCACAAGAGCTGGGAGCATCCTTGTTGGCAGCAGCTTGTAATTACATCAGATTAGGTATAATGTGATACTGCACCCAAGGCTGTCTGAAGTTTTAGCACTGCCCATTAAATTTTGTTAGGCAAGGAAAAGAGAAAGGGAAAGCTCTGCTGCTTACAAAAATGTCTTAACTACATATCTAAATGATAGAACTGGAGATTGTAGGAACTATTTGATAAACAAGACAGTCAAAGCTCCACAAATCCCCCTGTTAACACAGGTCAAGCCTAATATTAGCAGTACCATAAATAAAATTGTCATTTTAACAAGCTAAAGTTTTTTTAAACCTCAGATTTTCCAGTGTGAGTGTATATGTATCCTGTGAATAAATTGGAATTATTCTCCAGTATATCTCATGGAACAACCCAATACCACTGGTTCTCTGTACTCCAGTAAAAGCGGAGTTTCAAAACCATAACCATGAATTGTTTATTTTCACTCATCATTCTGAGGCAGCTTCTACCTTTCTGACTCTAAAGATACATAGACCCCTTTTAAAAGTAATAGTCCTTTTATGCTAAAGGTTTCTTTCATTTTGACCAACAAATTTTAAGTATGCCACTTTCTCTTAGGAGCAAATTGTTCTATTTATGTGCAGCCAGCAAATGCTAATACTGAGTTTTCCCATAAATTAGTAATCAGTACATATACTGGCCCAGGCAATTATATTTTGTACCTGACCACGGACAGTTTAAGTCAGAAGTCAAGAGTACAACCATATCAGGCTTAGATCTCACTTGTCTACATTTTATTTGTCTAAATACAGCTTTTTAATGCTTTCTTCCTTTCGGCCAGAAGATTACAGATGATTCTGGAAGACTTATTCAGTATACCGATATTAACAGAGGGAGATAAGCAAATAAAACAACTTCTTTCTCTGTTGGCCACAGAAATTTGAGTGTTACCAATGGCTGTCATAGCTATAGAGACTAGAACAGGTGAAGACTGGCATTGATATTGCTATAATAATTTCCATATTCGCTCTTTGGATTAAATGATAAAGCATACTCTGGCCACCTCTTTCCAAACACTGGGAAATATTTTTAATGCACAGATTTGTTAGTTCCTATTGAAGTTTGTCAAATTTATTTTTTGTTGTACTCCAATAGACTGGCATATCTTTCAAGGATTTAGCATCTAGCAGGCTGATGATCGTAAAAGGTTAAAGCTGGAAGCAGGGAGAGAGAGTGAGAATGAGCGTGGATAAGGTAAAGGAAAAAGAAAAATATTCTGGCACAATATCTAAAATAACATTGTTTTTTCTTTAGAGTAACATCTATTCTGCACATCTGTTTCTACATGGACACTATAAATACAAGTTACATAGCCACATACCAAATGCACCAAGGAAGCCACTTCTCTTTTATCCATGATAACTTGTCCCCTTCTGCTACTGCAAGATGAGTAAATTACTCCACCTGTCTAACAGTTCCCTGGTATTCAGCCTGACACTGACAATGGCAGTGCACCTGTTAGCGTGATGGACAAGTGATTGGCAGCATGGCATTTGCAGCTTTCTATAATAAGTTGGTTATTATACAATGATGTTGACAATCTAGACAGACTGCAAATATTAAAGTGTAACTAGGTATGGGCTTGAAAAGAGGAAAAAAAAAAAACAGGCTATAGGTGAGATGTGACCTTGCATAAATTTTATGCCAAAGGCTTCTTTCACTTTGAAAAACAAACAAACAAACAAACAAAACCAAATTTTAAATATGTCACCTTTCCTTAGGAGCAAATTATTCTATTTATGTGTAGCCAGAAAATGCCAATACTAAGTTCTCCCATAAACTAAGAACAAGATTGCAAGTCACTGCCTTGATCAGCTTCTCAGCTACAAAGCATCTATAAATGCAAAAAGTATAAGCAACTTCAGTTAGTCTTTGGAAGAATACACCTTCTGCAGCCATATTAAACTACTACTCTGGTGCAACTGTTCCACTTTCTTCACCACAGTCCTGCTATGCGCATCCTTTCTGTAAAAGCAACACTCTGGACACAAGTGTCACTGTACTGTTTGATGATGGACAAAAGTCTCATCAGCTATTAGCAGCTTGAAATCTGATGGCTCTGATAGCTCCTGTTACCTATGATGTCAATCTGTACGCAAAAAAAAAAAAGCTTACTGGCCCACTTGGAAAAATAGAACACAGTGGAATTTTACAACTGATAAGAAAATTCAGGAAAAATGCATGTTTCATTTAAATCCAACATCTTGTTTCCAGCTGTTACCAGTATCAGGCAGAATAAACCAACTATAGTTAGGTACTTCTGAGGTCATCTCATAGCTGTCATATTTCCATCCAAATTCTTAATAGTTTCAAATTAATTTAAGCTTGGAAAAGGGGATTTTTATCCCTGATAATATTCTTATTAGTATTACTTGTTCTAATGATTTATATTCTTGATCTCCACTTAAACATCTACAAGCTTACTAGGAGTATGCGTTATATATCATGGCAAACTGTAAAACATGACAGTGCCAAATTGTTACTGTGCTCCATAAGAGCATTTCACCGTGGGGCATGTTACTGTGATTAAACATAGGCAAATCATGCAGATTATAAAATCTGAAGATTATGATGTGACACCCCAAAAGCTTTAGAATTCTAATTATATTGTCTACACACACACTGCTTGACATTCCTTTTCCTTTAACTGTGATATAATAGATAGATAATGATATAGGTTCTATTCAGCAAATGACATTATATGAATTTTACATGCTGCTCTGACTGAATTGCTAATCTCGGTCCCAGTGTTTGTCATAGTAATCTGGACAGCACCAGGTCACAGCCTTGAATTCTGGCACGTATATCCAAATGGTGAAGTTGTTTGTTAGCCTGTGAACTTCTTATAATCCCCTAAAGTTGTTGAAATGGTGTTATCTGAGGCTGCTCTACTGGCAGGTAACTTTCATGTAGAGAGGAAGCAGACAGACAGGGAAGGTGGACAATAAATATTTAGCCATGTGGATGTGACCAGTGCTGTGATATTTGAAAAACAGAATTTTCCAAATCTTTTTGTTAACCAATAAATTTTAACTTTTGGGAAATTGACGAAGTGTGGAAATAAGTGAGTCAAATCAATGTTTAAGTGGCATAAGGTACATTCTCATTATACCTAGACAGTTTTCAAAAAAGAAAATAAACATATGATGAAAGTATATTTTAAAAATTTCACATCTGATTTTGAAGTGCAGAGATCGATCATTTTTTTCCTGCAAAAAGAAGGCTAATCATGGATTCATCATGTTACTATTAGAAAAAAATCTTCCAGATTCTATTTATAAGATTTTGTGAACTGAACACTAAAGTTTAGTATTGAAATCACCATGTCATGCATTCACGACACCATTAAAAATCCATTTATTAAAAGATTATAAATTAATAATGTCTTAATAAAATTTTAATCCACAGTAACTGATAATCCAAGAATCTTAGAACTCAACACATTGGTTTAAACCACCTATTGCAGCTGCTACAAATCTGCTTAAAGCCGTAACACACAGTGTGCATGACTGCAACATGCTCAAAAATACATTAGAACAAAGTTTAACTTGTTTTAAATTTTAGGAGGCATTTCACATAACTGTTTTCATACAGCCATTATGTATGCAGTTCATACGCAGACGCAGACACGCATATATGGATGCTATCCAGAGGGACCTGGACAGGCTTGAGAGGTGGGCCCATGCCAACCTCATGAAGTTCAACAAAGCCAAACGCAAGGTCCTGCCCCTGGGTCAGGGCAATCCCAATCACACATACAGGCTGAGCGGAGAATGGCTTGAGAGTAGTCCTGAGGTGAAGGATTTGGGGTTGTTGATTGATGAGAAACTCAACATGAGCCGGCAGTGTGCGCTTGCAGCCCAGAAGGCCAACCGCATCCTAGGCTGCATCAAGAGAAGCGTGGCCAGCAGGTCGAGGGAGGTGATTCTGCCCCTCTACTCTGCTCTCGTGAGACCTCACTCACATGGAGTATTGTGTCCAGTTCTGAGGCCACCAACACCAGAAGGATGTGGAGCTGTTGGAGCGGGTCCAGAGGAGGGCCACGAGGATGATCAGAGGGCTGGAGCACCTTCCCTATGAGGATAGGCTGAGAAAGTTAGGACTCTTCAGCCTGGAGAAGGCTGCGGGGGGACCTGATAGCAGCCTTCCAGTACCTGAAGGGGGCCTACAGGAAAGCTGGGGAGGGACTTTTTACAAGGATAGGTAATGACAGGACAAGGGGTAACGGTTATAAACTGAAAGAGGGTAGATTAGACTAGATAGAAGGAGGAAATTCTTCCCTGTGAGGGTGGTGAGACACTGGAACAGGTTGCCCAGAGAAGTTGTGGATGCCCCCTCCCTGGAAGTATTCAAAGCCAGGCTGGATGGGGCTTTGGGCAGCCTGGTCTAGAGGGAGGTGTCCTTGCCCATGGCAGGGGGTGTTGGAACAAGATGATCTCTGAGGTCCCTTCCAACCTGAACCATTCTATGATTCTATATGTATACATCCACACAAACAAAAATAGTTTTCTGCTCTAAGTTTAATGGGTAAAAAATTACAAAATTAAAACAATGCTGAAACAAGCAGCTACATACTATAAATGACTGCTGCAATGCAAAATCCTGTCTCAAAAAACTTGTTCAGTGACTTGAAATCTATCATTTTTTTCCCAATCTAAATGCTGTTTTTCAATTCAGTGGGCCTCAAGCTTTTCAACAAACTGAATCAATTTGAAGCTACTCATTCAAAAGGGTCTTTAAATGCCAGCCTTAGAATTCAACATGACAGAAGAGACAAAGAGTCATCTTCATTTCCAGTCACAATCAGTTGTGCGCAAAGCTCCATTTCAGAGTAGGGCCACTGCACTGTGCTATCAGTGGAAGCCTCTCAGGAAAGAGCAAACAGACTTCTAGTTTTTTTGTTTTGTTTTGTTTTCCAAACTGCAACCGAGCAAGAAAAATAACGTTTTTTTAAATACAACTTTTTAGAATACTTAGTGGCATATATATGTATATATTTAAATATCCTCATTCAGGCAACTGAGAACTATTATTCCAAGGTAGGAATGGAAGAAGGGACAGCATTTTAGCTAAGCAAGTTCATAGTGAGTACTTCCTACGTATAGGAACACTACCCACTTTCAGTGACTCCACTTGATAAGTGCAAACACACAGCATTTTAAGCTGCATAAGCCTTAATCACTCTCGAGTGCAATTATACAGACTGAGAATATGCCAGAGGTCTTATACCAGCGATCTGGTTACAGTTTGGGAAAACACAGTCTCTGATAGCTGTGAAAAACTGCTGCCGTGACATCATGCTTGTAAAGGGGGAGGTGGTAAATGAAAGTTCAAAAGACTCTGGAGCAGCTGCTCTGTCTCCAATGTACACCTCTACCCATGTAAACTAACTCTTTGATCTCATGTAGAAATTTGGCTGCCTTATGCAAGCAGAAGATATGTCACTGCAGACCTATTTATATACAGCTAAATTGTTTCTATACAAATGTTTTAGAAAGAGAAGAAGAAGCTGTGCTGGTGAATAGTACATGAAGAATGAATCTAGTGTTAGAAGCACAACTCACATTTCAATAGTCTGCAGAAACAGAAAAGTACATTAGAATGGTAATATATTAACAGAAGTACTAACAAAGAAAGAAAAAGGAAAGAAAGGAAGAAAGGAAGAAAGGAAGAAAGGAAGATTCTAGAATATTCAGAGGACTGCCAAATTCCAAAATAGTACAGAAATAAAAAAGGTTTGGATATGTACGCATAGAAAATGTAGAACAAGGCAGATTAGGACAATGGAAGAAGTAAATGTATATTCTTTTATTTTTTTTCTCCCTTTTTTTACACCAAACTCTGTTTGATACTTTAACTTCCTAGTATTTTTTCTTTCTTTTTCTTCTCTTTCTTTTTCATTTTTTTAATCTTTTTTTATCATTTTTTATCATTTATCATTTTATCATTTTTTATCTTTTTTATTATTTATTTTATTTTATTATTTTCTTTTTTTATTATTTTTTGCAATCATTTTCTCATTTGCTGTAACGCAAGCCAGCAGCAGAATCAATATGTCAACTGGATAGAGTGCCCCACCTTCAATTCTCAGCTCCTTCGTAATCCAGCAGAGTGCTGCCTCTCATGAGCTGTAACCCTTCTGCCCAGGCTTTTGAATTGCAGAGCTATCCCCAGCAAGCTGACAGCATCCTGGCACATCTCTCAGAGAAGACTCTCCTCTCTCCTGTAATGCCACAGCATCTCAAGTGCAGAAGGTTAACAACATGAAAATTTTATGAAATATTTTCATTTCTACAGGAAGGAATAATACATTTAGCTGGCCTCAAAATGTATTCTGTTCTCACATTTAGATGCTGGTTTATGAGCTGTGTCACATACCAAATTAACATTCCTGAAACAGCACACC
Source organism: Penelope pileata (assembly GCA_013396635.1). Lineage (NCBI taxonomy): Eukaryota > Metazoa > Chordata > Aves > Galliformes > Cracidae > Penelope > Penelope pileata. The sequence goes on from WBMW01005589.1 coordinate 121,594, forward strand.
TGTCTTGCCCTTTTGAAGCTCAGTTACACCCAAACAAATGAGAACATTCTGATAGGTGTTCTTTTCTGAGTACAAAAAAAGGCCATAGGCTTTGTTTTTGGTCAATTCTGCTGTTTTGTGTGCTTCTTGTGTTTTTTGGTGTTTTTCTTTTTCCTTTTTACAATGTTTCTGATTGATAGTTCTGTCAAATCTGTAGTAGTAACCAACTGACAAACAATGCTCTAGTGGAAAAACACAACAATTGCATATAGATAAAAAAAGAGGCCTATAGAAGATTTTCTTAAAATGCACAGAACAGTCATGGTTTGTGGCTGTCTTTTAAATCTACCTACTTAATTTCTCTAGCAAAATTATATGACAAGTCAATACACTGAAAATGCTAAAGTATGGTACTCAGGTATCATTTCCATTAGCAGGCATTCAGTGCAACACAGCAAGTCACTGAAATTGTTGTCTATGATTATCCCTATACATGTATTCAATGAATACAACATGTAAGCGTGTATATCAGGCCATCTGAAATTGGTTTATAAAACTCTAGATTTTATAAAATGTTCAGAAACTAGCAAAAAGTTACATCTTACCAACTCCTAATAAAAATAGATAAAGTAACGTTATTTTCTTATAGACATCCTCAGATCACATACTTTTTCCCTCACAGCATGTATAACACACCCAGACACAAACTAGATTACATTAGTAATTTGGTAGACCCGGCACTCACAAAGATTTCTGTCAAGAAATCTATTAAATCTACAAAAATGAATCTTTCGACAAGTCATACTGTAACACTAGTAATGGTTCTACTCCCATAATAAGTCTCTTAGCACCACATCACAATTGCAAAACCATTAATTTACAATTCTTCATCTTTAAAGGGTAAGAAAATCAGAAAAACCTTCCCAGTAGGGCAGAGAATGCTATTGACTCAATTCTAAATAAAGTCATGCTTTACCAAAATAATATTCCAGCATCGGGAAAGGTCCTTTGATATAATGTACAGCAGAGAATTGGAGTTAGCCTATACTACTTTTGTGTACTCTTTTATTTCCCCTGTATCAAAAGAATAATCTTGTTTTTAACTCCTCACTGCAAATCCTGAAGCCAGTTCTAATTAACTGTAAACTATATTAGTTGCTAGAATTCAAGCACTCTCTTCCTACCTTGAAGGTTCTCTACAAATTTTTAAAGACTGGAAGTAGGATCTCAAATTCTAATCTTAGAAGCAGCATTAAAATCAGAGCATATCAATTCAAACCATATCACATAATGTAACTATAAAATGGAGGTGAGTTGGCGGGGGACGGGTCACTGCTCAGGGATGGGATGGGCATTGGTCAGTGGGTGGTGAGCAGTTGCTTTGCATATCACTTGTTTCCTGCATATGTATATATTTATATTTATATTTATCATTACTATTGTTTCTTTTACTCTCTTTTCTATCTTAGTAAATAGTTTTTACCTCAACCCATGAGTTCTACTGTATTTTCTCCTAACTTTCTCTCCCATCCCACTTGGTGGAGACATGTGAGAAAATGACTGTGTGGTACTTAGGAATCTGCTGAGTCAAGCCACAACAATCTTCTGAACCAAGAAGAAAGTATTTTTCTGACTTCACTGGATTTTAAAACAGGATCTTTCTAACCTGTAAAAGACTACACAACCAGTGAAAGTGATATTGCATAGAGCACTAAACATTGTGTTATTCAAAACCTGTTTCTGCAAAGGGGTCATTCCAAGCTTTTCTATGAAGCTTAGATGATGCTCAGGTAGAGAGGACATTAAGATAAATTCTTAAATATTTTCTTCATATTTATAAAATAGAAGATAAGGGAATATCCCATATTGTTGTTCATGATATTCAAACAAACATGTAATGATCTCCCCAGCACTTATAAACTTGCATTTACATTATTTAGCAAGGTCTACTATGATATTCTATTTACATCAGTTTATAGTATCTAAATGCAATATCTAATGAGGTCTGTGAAACCTCATTCACACCTCCTCATTCAAAAAATGCAGCTGTAATATTATGAATGTTTTTTCTAATTATTAGCAAATTTGTAGCTCAAAAGAACCTAAAAATAAATAATTATGAGAGAGAAAATGGAAAAAGTAAGCTTTCTAAATGTTCCTGAGTGATGTTAGTTCTTCTGGTTTTATTTTCCCTTCAACTATATATCTATACCCTGGGGAGTAGGAGAAAAAAAGAAAAAAGGAGAAATGACAGATTTTTCATTCAGAAACATAGATACACTGCGTTCTTTTACTTTACTCATAAATGCCTACAATGATGTACAGAAAGAATGACAAGAGAAGGCTTATCATTAATTGTGGGCATTGTGCCAGTTGACTCCCTCAATACAATGCCTTCTCAGAATCTGGAGAAAATGCAGTATGTAAAAGAGAGGATCTGAAAGCCTAGAGAATCCTTATGCAATTATTAAAATGAGAGGCAAATCAGATGAGAGTGTGTATGTGTAAGAAATTCTACCCCACTCAATGAACACAAAATTAATAAATTGCACAAGAAATACTGTATGCATACGTTATGTTATTCTTCTATTGACAAACAAAATGCAGACACAAACATTTTTACATTGCAAATGTCCCAGGACATGTTAAGTCTTTATGAAAAACCTTGATCCTCAACATTGCTAATTAAAAAAAAATAACAATAAAATAAAATTCTAAGTGATATTCAAATATTTCAGCTTGAAACCACAGTTTGTTATCTGTTGTTCATACCAAAGTACAACACCAAAACACCTAATTTTTAGTATCGATTTAACATTTAACAGACAGAATAGTGTGAGCACTGTTCTTAGTTTTCAGCACTTCTCAGTAAAAATAGAACTGTCATTTAAAAAAAAAAAAATCCAGAATGTCATACTGGACTGATTTTGTTTAAATACTTGGGAATATCATTAAGCCGAACAATAGTTTTTATCCAGTAAGCTCTCTCTGCACAGCTTAAATGAGCAGCTTGGTGTGATAGAGGAAGTACAATGTTCAGAACAAGTCATCCGTATGTGACAACAGAAATGATTCCTTCCAATGTGCAGATGAAAAACATATTTCTATTTGTTTGAGGTACCACACATCATAGTAGAGAATCCTTTAGAATGAGTCTATTGATCAAACCAGAAAGACCATGTTAGCAGATGAGTAACTGGAACACAGTTCTTTTTTCCAAACAAAATTGATTATATTCAGAGGTTAAAGAGTAAATAGTAGAAATTGAAGTTTTTGACATGAATAGTAGCACTGGAATATGAAAGCAAAAAGGCAATAAATGAATAATCATGTAGCCTTTCTCCTAAATGTGCTCCTATTGAAAGTTTCCAAAAAAACTTGAGTGGCAAAAAATTTCTCTCACATCTGTTCGTATTGACTAGCTTCCCAGCTGAATCTGACACATTTTAAGGAAAGTTAGAATTGAAGATTTGAGACAAAATCTGTCTTTCTTTCTTTCTTTTAAACTTTGACTTAAAATTAAGCACAATTTAATCCTTAATGTAAGACATTCACAATCCCTTAAAAATTAAATTTGATTTTAAAGAAAAGAAAAAATCCTAACAGCTGTATGCATATTTAATCTTTAGGAAAGCACTTGTTTTGACAACTATGGTTGTTTTTAAAACATCTGTAATCATTTTATAGAAAATTACATTCCTCAAAAAACAACATATTGCAATCACACTTCATACACATTGTTTATTCTTGTCTTATGTATACTATAATATACCTCATCTAATATCAATATAATGACAGCATACACTGTCTAGAAGTTATTAATGTAACTAGAACACATTTTCTTTACTTTATAACTCTTTTGTTTATGAAAAATATGATTATTTTAACTAAATATTTACTTTACACCACAAATCATATCCTATTTTTTTTTTTTTGACTGCAATTGAGAACATATGTAGCATATCCTCCATTCTTACAGAGTAAAGACATAGTGCATTTCACATGTTGGAAAAAAGTAGTAATATAAATCCCTCTCTTGTTCTCCCGTGTGACATTTTGGCAACAACCGTAACACTGCTTTCAAACCAGTCATTTTTACATGATTTCTACGGACTCACAACAGCAGACAGCTCAGCTCTTTTCACCTAGATGTGATGGAGGCAGGAAGAGCAGTGGGAACGGAGGTCTACAATGGAAAGCTTCTACACTGGAGAGGAAGAAACAGCATCACAAAAGGCAAGGTATCTATTTTTGCTGTTACAATTCCTAAGTTAGTCAAATACAAAGAACAGAGTTCTTTCCTTATATGTTAAATTGGGCATACAAATCCTCTCTAATAATGAGTGACCTATACTTCTGAACCTCCCTCAGAAAAACTGTCCCTTAAGTATGCTTAAGAAACAGAGTTAAGTTACTCCTGCTGATATCGCAGACCTGTAAACTGAGGCACAAAAAGATTAAGGCATAGATTTTAAGAATGCTTTGGGCATTCAGAAATCCAATCACTTAATATTCATGTATGTTTCTACCATGCACAACCCAAGCACAAGAGAAGATTCCGTATTTCTTAGGCCTTCTCAGGTGTAAAATGAGGTATTTCCAAACCAGACAATCTTTTAAATTGGGATAGGAGACACTACAAATGCCTACAGTACCAAAATACATCTCTTCTCTACATAAACTGTTGATTAGAGAGAAAAATCCTGGCCTCCTATTCCAAGTGTGTCTACCATATTTTCATAAATTCACCCTTAGTATTAGAATGTTACATCATTAGAATCAGTCCTGAAAATAAAAATGTTAAGACATTTTTCTTGGAAGTTATAAACAACATACACCAAATTATGAGGTCAAGTTTTGTGAAAAGAAGGGAATTAACATACGCAATGTCTAGATTTCCAGCTGAGAGTGAACAGTCACGAGTGGTTCAGAGAGAAGTCTGAAATAAGTCCCTCCTTTATTACTGATGAAAAGCAGATTCCCATTCTCACTTCAGTAAAGCAGAATAAATACTTGGATGGTATATGACAGTTACGCTAACTAAATCCTATCTAACCAGCATGCTGTATGCAACTCCACTGTCTATACGGTATTTGATGACTACAAGGGCAAGTTATGGAATCAAATCAGAAACTGAATGTAAGACAGGTTACAATTTTGTTTCAATACTTTCCAGGATCATTTAGTCAACTATCTTGGACAAAATACAAAAGCTGAATGTGAACTTCGTACTAAACAAGAGGGTGAGTTTCTTTTTTGTACCCAAAGCACAAACAACATATTTCAAGGTTCACTAGAAGTTATTAAAATAATAGTCCAGTGGGACTATTAGTATAATAGTAGACTATTAGAATAATAGTCCAGATCTTTGGGCAAGAATAGATTCTTGCCCAAAGTCATCTTCTGTGTGATTGCCTTGAACTTTGTTATGCAGTTACACAGTCAGATTGAGCATGCCCAGCAATACATTCAAGAGATGTATTTCAGCTGCTTCTTGTCCATGTGTATTTACCTGTTTTGACAATGCTCTAATATGAAGAACATTGCTGTCAGAAGCAATCTTTTTGCAAGGATAATGCATGGCATTTCAGAAAACCATGCAGAAGAGCTAAGGAAATTACTGGTGTTAGGGAACATTGTCTTAAGTTGTTTAATCAAATCCTTACCTGTGTTTACTGAGTGAACTGCTGAGCAATAAATGCTTCCAAGCTAACACTTCCCATTTACTGCCTAATGTGCAATGGGAAAATACAGGTTTATATAGATAGTCATTTGCTCCATCACAAACTACTACTGACAGTCTTTTGGGAACATTAATACCCAATGGTTATTTTCTGCTTTTTAATACTGAAGACCTAAGTCTTTATACATGCAACAATGTTGTTATTGTAAACACAGATTTTTGTTATTCAGCCTATGCTGTTTCCACAGTAGGTCTGGTTACATGAATTCTAATAATCTTTAGCAGAAAAAAAGTGGAAATGAATTTCTAATGTATAATAGCTCCTTCTTTGCAGCTAATATGCAAAGGAAATACAGAAGATACTGTTTTCCCTTCCAAAAATAAAATAATTATTTTCACAGAATTTACTACAACAAAAAATTGTTCATCTGTGTAAGAGATCTTGCTGGTTAACAACAAATGAGGCCTCACAGGGTTTCTGCCTGTGAAAAACAGCAGATTAATTTCTTGGAAAGTAGCTAACAGCTAAAGAGAGAAAAGTATATTTAAGACAAAAATTCATCAGAACATTAAGTCCATCTCCAGAAGCAGTCAGAGCTAAGGCAATATCACAGCAATAGTTTATTCACATACTTTCTGCTCTGCAAGGAATTGAGATGACTGTTTGCACATTCCCTCAGGTATTGTTTTGACATACTACAGAACTCATTCCCTGGCAGCTGTTGGAGCTGCTGCATCAGCTGTGTCAGAGGCTCCCACCCAGACAGACCTCCTGACAGTGGATGCAGCTCTGCAGGTCTTACGTTGCAGGGAGTGCCTGCAGCCTCTCTGTGAAGCTGGGGCTGATGGTCATCTCTTCAGCAGAAGATGTGTTGCCATTGTTGATGAGTTATGTCAGCAGGTCAAGGAGTTACAGGAGGAAACAAGCAGGCTGCATAGCATTAATGAAGATGAGCAAGAGATAGGATATTCTCAGAATTCACAGCATCAGGAGTCTCAACCTCCTCTGTAGATGTAGGTGGGTTCTGTGCCATATGAAACAGTAGGTCAAAAGTCTGTAGAAGATGAAAACTGGAAACTGGTCACTCCTCGTATGAGAAAGTCTGTTGCCCCTCCTGCAGACTTGAAGTTGACAAGCAAGCTTGGTGTCCTCCAAGCTCTAAGGAGGAGCTGGGCATGGCTTCAAGTTAAGAAATGGATCTGATGTACTCTGTGCCATGCAGGATCACCCAGAAGGAAAGCTGAGTGATTGCTGTAGGTGACTCCTTGCTGTAGGGGACAGAGACCCATCTGCCCTCTTGACCACTTGTCAAGAGAGGAATTTGTCTGCCAGAGGCTCGAATCAGGAATGTCATGGAAATTCTGCTGAGTCTTGTCCACATTATTAGCAGGGGGAAATATTAACCTCTGTTGCTCTTCCACATAGGCAACTTGAAAATTACCAAATAGGATGGGGATGGTGATCAAGGGTTTGATGGCCAAGGTTGATTCCTCTTCAGTCTTACTAATTAAAATAAAGGATATGAGGAGGATGAATTCTCCAAGTGAACAACTGGCTGCATCACTGCTGTTGGCAACAGGGTTTTGGTTTCTATAGCCATGGGACCCTACTTGAAGAGCAACAACTGGCTGGGAGAGACAGAATACACCTCACTAAATGGAGCACACATGTCTTTGTCAACAGATTGGCCAACCTGGTAAGGACATCTTTAAACTAGGAAAGATGGAGGAAGGGGAGAATTGTAGAGACTTCAAAAGCTGATTTCCACAAGACCTTGCTAACCAGGTCCCTGAGCAGTCTGAAGTCTGCTCTCACCATACCCAGGGTTGAAGTTCTGGTAACTATTTTCCTCCTATTATCAAAGATTTTAAACTCAACTACTTCATGCTCAGTATGGCCAAGACGACCATCAATTGCCACTTTAGTCACAAGACCATCTTTGTCTACAAGCAACAAAGCTAGGATGGCATCTTTCCTGGTCAGCTCCCTTAGTGCATGTACCAAGAAGTTATCATTAAGGTGCTTTAAGAATCTCCTGGACCTGTTTATATCAGGGGTGTGGTATTCCCAATTAACATCTACCAAGCTGATGTCACTCATAGCAGTTGATCTAGAGGTATCCATTGGTTCCTTAGCGAATGATTCATTGGTGCTGTCATCCTGACTGGGCAGTCTATAACAGACTTCCCCAATGACATCCATTTTATTTGCTTGTCCCTTCATCATTACACAGAGGCTCTCAACCATGTAATTGCCAGCTGGGAGCTTCACACAGCCCAGTCCCTCTCTCACACACGGCACCTTCCCCCCAGCCTGTCCAGGCTTCTAGACAAGGAAAAACAGTTTATTTTGTGTTTTTATTGTTGAGGTTTTGGCTTTGGTTTATTTTTATGTTTAAAACACAGTACATGAAAATAGCTACAAACTATAAAAAGAACTTGGAGAGTGCAAAATGTATTTTGGGAATTTTAACCACAGTACTGAATGTGCAGTTATCTTCCTCTAACCAAAGAAAATTGAGCTGTTCAGAACTTTTTCCATATTCCTGTTTCTTCATAAATCTTATCCTAAACTCATCATCTAATGATGATGTGATAATATACTGTTTATAACAGTGTATTTGATTTTTGTTGGTGTAAGATTTACAGAATAGAGTCTAAGTGTCCTGCACTTAAGGCAGGATACAGTTTTAGCCCACTGTTCAATGCTTTAGAATTCACTGTTCATTAAAACAACAACAAAAACTGTGGCAACTGTGGATTTTTAATCAGTTAAGTTTCAACTCTGCAAGGAAAAACAGAAGCTGACATGAGCTTGCAAGCAAAGCAGTATTCTATCTTTGCCAAATCAAATAAAATACAAATCTTTAAAGATTCTTTAAAGATCCAGTTTCAAAATGAATTCCTACTGTCCTTTGTATCACTGCTAGAATAAAAGAGAAACAGGTTCTACAGGATATTCATCCTGACTAACCTTAAAAGTTGAAATTCCAGATAGGCCTATCTTCATTTATCCTATAAATATAAATCTATTTCATTTCACGTTAAAATCTAACTCTGATCCAGAAGGGAGAATAAACATGTCAAATAGGAATTTAGTAAGGAGAGGAGTAGGAATGGTATCCTATTTTTTAAAGAAAGTTTCTCTTTGTCAAGATAGAGGCGCCACACTTTTAAGGGCTGTAAACAACATATTTTTCCTGTGCTTCCATCATAGAGAATTTAATTTATCATCTGAGAAATAAGGTAATGTATATTTAAAGAAAATGCCTGCTGAAATTGGGCAATATTTTATAGTTACTCATCTTAAAAATATGCATTTTTCTTTACAACTAGCATCTCAAATAATTTATTAAAAAAAAAAAAGAGCAAAAGGTGTTATTGCAGTACAGGAAGCAGATTATGGACAATCAGAGGCAGAAGACTAAAAGCATTCTGGGATAAGCTTCTTTGCATATCACATGAACATATGTTTAACACTTACCTTCTGCAGATTGTGAGTTTTACTGCTCTGGATGTTTTATCAATGCAGATGATGTTAAAATCCAGATATTTAATTTTTTATTGAAATTCCTTCAACATGTTCAGATATATGGCATGAGACAATGACCAGGGATGCTGTTTGTGCAGCTGAACTCACATACTACCTTACAAAGCAGCACTCAGAGTTAAGTCTGAAGTGACAGACAAAATTTTACAAATTTGGTAGTAAGTGAAACTGTTATGGTACCATAACCACATGAAAAAAATAAAGAAAGAAAAAGATAGACAAGTAGGTGGCTATATTTCAAATTTCAGTTTCATCTAAACACTGGTTTCTATGCCTGCTTCCTAAATATGCAGCCAGAGAAAAAAAATCATTGTTTTTTGTTTGTTTATATACGTTTTTCTTAGTAGAAGATAGTCAAAAGGTTTAGGTGGAAATATCTGTTCCTCCAATCTCACTGAAAAATTGTGAGATTTTCAGATTAACTAATTAGCATATATTTGAGCATATCTTTCATGCAAGAGATGCAAAGAACAATGAGAAATAGATTTCTGTTAAAATTCAAAAAATGTTTGAGGTTTTCATTAAACACAAAAGAACATGAATATGTTTGAGAGTCAAAATCTGATGAAAAATCATCTTTAATATGTGAGTTGAAAAAGTTAGAAAAACATAGACATTTTTAAGATTTAGGAATAGATGTTAACAGATACTTTAATGAGAAATACTGTGCATTTTACCTCCTTGTTTAAAAGGAACTGTATGTGAGGAGAAGGAAAAATAAAGAAGGTTGGGAAGTCAGAGCCAACTGCCTTGCAGCTCTGGAATATTTATCTATTTATTCTGGTTTTTAAATCATTTGATAGATTCTTACTGTCTGGTCCATTTGGCAAACACTTTTTGTCTGACCCTACTGTCTGGAGATCATCTCAAAATGACAACTGAGAACACAGAATGATACGCAGCATGCATCTCCTAGCTTACTACCCTTAAAATAAAATAAATAAATACTGAAGAAACAGCTGGAGGCAAGATCCACGCACAATCACTTTTAAAGCAGAAAAGAATAAAATGGTGAAATTTCATATGTCTCGTTAGAGAACCCAATGTATAAAAAAGATATTTACTTATGTTATGTACATGTACATAACTGACTACTTCACTTGTTAAATGAACTCCGTACCTAAGGATAGGATTCTTCACTAACAACATGCACAGACCATTACACTTTCTCAAAGCCAATGAAACTGCCAAAACCAAACCAAACCAAACAAACAAACGAAAAATAACCCACAGTGTATATACGCTATAGTTACACTGATACAGGAACCTTTGTTGTGGATGTGTTAATGATGGACTGTAATTGTCACACTGACATCAGTTTATAATCGCCTTTCAACTGTTGGACAAAATCTTAAAAGCAATAGTACTACATTAAGATATATATTTTTATCAGTATAAAGAGCTGTTCCAATTAAAAAATGTATAATTATTTGTTTTATTACTGTCTATAGTTGTCATTTTCTTTAATTAGGGCTGTAAAAAGTACATTTCTCCTACACAACTAGCACAATGCTGCTGTCACTTGTGAGCTGCGCACGGTGGCACACTGCTTAGAAATGGGATATATATTTAAATAGAGAACCAGCAGAAAATTACAACTTATTTACAGATTGTCAAGGATTGAGTAAGAGCAGATTATTGTGTTTTGTTTGGCTTTGCAATTTTAATAGCAATTCCTGTATCTGTTTATAAATTATCTGACTTTTAAATAACCGAACATATATCTTCTTTTAAGTTTGTTATTTTTTATACAGACATGCTGATTGTATTAAATAAGTATTCTTTCAAATTGTTGAAAAAATATTAAACAAGTAAAACTAATCTGGGTCATATCTGTTAGACTTTCTTAAAACGAAAAAGGAATCAAAGAGAAAGAATTTGCTCATCTATCAGTATAATACAACTAGCTAGACACCATTAGAATACAGAGTCAGTGTGTACACAGAATCTTAATTAGTCTAGTGGATTCCCAAACTGTTACTTTACAGCTGTTGAAGAAACAAAATAAATCATTCACTAAGCTTTATCTGAACAGCTAGAGTTGGTTTGCCCTGTCTCTTTCTGCTTCCTACTTTGAGTCAGTCTTCTTCTTAGGTCTGACCTTTCCAGCCAGAGAGCTCAGTGGTATTCACTAAACATAGTACAGGTGATTTCTAAAATGTCCCTGTAGCTACTGACAACCATTTTCCATCTAAGAACTTCTCACTATTCAAAATTTCCTCAGGAGTATATTTTCATAATCAACCCTCACATACCTATTTAAACTTGTCATCTCATTTTAGTAGTCTGCTACTAAAAAATGTGTGTAATTCCAACCCAGGCAGTAATACTAGGGTACAGGGAAGTGTTGGACTTGGTGATCCTTTTAGGTACGTTCCAACTCGGGATATTCTATGATTCTATGAAAATAGAAAGTCACAATCTCCTCTCACACACAGGCAGAAAGCTTCACTGATCACCTCAGGATCCAACTTTGACTTTCAGTGGTTAATCTGCTATCCTTTACAGGTGAGTGATTCATGAAATATCTCTAAGTATTGCATTGTACCCCAGTAAACATTGCACTTCAGGGATTTGTGCTCACTAAAAAAACTTTCTTTTTTCCTTTTTGTCCATGCTGACTCATACAACAGGTCATTTTTCCAAAGACACTAGAAAACATGCCTGCAAGTACAACCTTTCCTTTCAATAGAATTTTCCAAAACTACAGCATGGGCAATTGACGACTCAAAGTAAAGATGGACTTCTTACTACACTGTCTAAGAGAGCTCTATAAAACAAAATCTGTCCATTTATACAAGTAATTGATAAGGCTATATCATTGGATATCATACAAAAATAAGGTTTAAAAAAGCAGAAAACCACAGCAACTTTTTTGGCAGACCACCCAGGCACAATTTGGCTCAGATAAGAATTATTCTACAGTGAAGCCAGAGATCACAGACATGAAAGTACTTTTATTCTGATCAATACTGATATGGTTCACAGAATCAAAGTAGAAAGCAGTCAACCAGAGCTAGCAATTGGTCAAAGATATCTGACCTCCAGGGCTGGGATGTTACAGACCCAGCTCTAACAAAATGAAATGTGTGTGTTCACACACAAATTAAACATTGCCATCTCAAAGCTGCCTTCTAAGTAAAGAGGTAAGTGAATTAGCAAGCAAAATAACTTCAAGGGGTCCTTTACAGTGAAGACATATATAAATATTAGTGCTTTGATCAACAGCGTCCATCAGCTGTTTTTTTCCCATCACAGTGCTACTGTTAGTCATAAAAAAAATATACACAATCAATTATAAAATAGACATCTGCTCTAAATATTGACTATTGAGTTGAAATACACCTGGCAACCTTTTGAAATGTTCATTCTCTAAAGAATGCAATAGTACTTCAGGTTGAAACACAGTTTGTCCTTTACAGCTGCTTATATTGAAGGAGCTTTATGGGAATTAGCTCATCTAAATTTTTAAAAGCCCAGATGTTAATGATAATGTTACTGAAGAGTTAAAACATCATGCCATTGGTTACTTTGCTTGTATCTGAAACCATCTCTTCACAGTTTTTTTTAAAAAAAGATCTTTGCATGTTGACAATATGTTCTAATCAGAAAACAAAGTAAGCAAACTGGACATGTATATTGAAAAAACTGTTTTCTAGACTGTGCTATCTCTGCAGCCTTTCACCTCTCTGAGCCTCCTTCTAGAAATGCTACAGGAAGATATAAATGTTCTAGCAGATATAAGAATGCCTTTAGTTTAATCCCACAACATCATGCAATGTGGTATGCAATGAAGGGGATATGGCCTCTTTGGTCAGGCCATTCTTTCAGAGACTCAGAGAAGAGGGCCTCAAACTCTGCAGCAATGGAAAGCACAAGCTTACTGCTCAAAATAAAACATAACCTAGCTTCTATGCCCAACAGGTACAGCATACAACTATCAGGAGGCAATAAATTAGATTCAAAACCAATGCTAATTCAAGCACCATTTGTTCATGAGTTATGCTGTATTCTACTATTCCACCTTCAACATGAGGTCTCATGCCATCATGGAGGCAGACTGTAGAGAAAGAGTGAATCTGCTGTCTGATTGCTTAGCAACTTCCCAAGAAAAATATCTTCTCAGAGGATTAGGGTTTCTCAGTGGAATTCCTCCTGCAGCACAGCAACCCATTAACAATCTGTCCAGTACAAGGATACTATATACCTTGAGAGCCTGATTTGCTACTGTCTAGATCACTGTGTAGTGATCTGTACCTGGATAAAATAAGCATAAAATGCTGTTATCTACTAGTTCAGTCACATTTTTACACTCGCTTTACACCACAGTAAACGATTACACACATTGCAAGGCAATGAAAGTCAGGTTTGAAAGGCGTTACTTTTTACCTGTTCTTTACCATTTCTTGGTAGCACAAAGGCAGAAAAATATTGCCAACAGCCTCCAATAAGAGCAACTTTTTTCCCATTTGAGAATTTCAAAGACTTTTACAGACAGACTATCAATTCCCACCACACTCACATGAAAAAAAAATCATATTACATGTGTAAGGAAATCAAGTCACAAAGAATGTTACCTATGGTCAAGGACAGGTTAATTGAAGAAACTGGTATGTCTCCCAGGAAACATAATTCTCAATCCTCTGCCTTAACCCTTAAGCTACACTGAACTTTTGTAATGGCATTATTGGTAAAGGCCTTAATTTCATTTTCTATGCATTGCAATTCCTCCATCTCCCATTTTCCTTTTTCTTAGGCTTTATAAAATAGACATTAACCCTCCTCCAATACAAATGGCTGTTTTTCTGACATACTGATGCCTCATATAGACGTGGTTTTGCATCTCTTTGCTTTCGCTCGCACTAGGTAAAGCTGAAGGTGTCTTTACATTGAAAAAAAAAAGAGTAAAAAGAAATAAATAATATGAAACAGGACAAGAGAAGCAACAGCAAGTGGTTCTACAGCTCTCCAGAACAGATGACACTGTGTAGTGACAAATCAGGCCTGTATATATTCTGTCATAAGCTAACAAGAAGACAATACAACTTTCAACAGTCATTCTCGCTTTCAAAATATTGCATTATAACAAGATATGTCCTTTTATTGATTTTTTTGGCCAACAATTACATACTTCTCTTTTTCGTATGGTGACCAGAACCAAGATCTTGTGAAACATTCTTATCAGATAGAGAAGTCTTACTGAACCTAAATTCTATAGAAAATACAAATACTAGTAACAATAACATCAGTACTTCTTAAATGAGATGGTGATGTTTATCTAAAACAGCAGTCAATCTGACCATGTTTCCTCAAAGAAACAAGCACAAATCCCCCAATCCCTTTCAGAGAAAAGGTCAGCTTTCAGACACGCTTGCATTTAGTTGCATGTAAAGTAAGAACTTACCAATACATAATTACCCTTCTGGTAAGTGCCTACCAAGCAGGTGCTTCTTTTTAAATACCATTAATTATTAGGGCAAAGTGAGGAACTAGCTAATTGTATCATAGGTTATATAATTTCATCATAAGAGTTCTCTCTTACAACATTGTATATTTGCCCACAAGTAATTTTAAAAGTCTAATTTCAGTGTTCTAGCAGTAAATACAGACTAAGACAGGGCTTAAGCCTTTTCTATATGTCTCACAGGTACTCATCTTAGCATTTCCCCCTCTAAATGACTTTAGCAGATGACTTTTTTCCTTTCCTCAATGACATTTTCTTGCAGTAAACTAGCACTTGTTTATCTGAACCACTACATGTCCATAATGAAGACTTGTGATTATCTATGTCCTTTATGTCACCCCATCTCTCCTTCTTCCACCAACCTGCCAGTATCAAGAAACTTCCAGCATGACAATTACAGCAGTATGTTGCTATAATCCTACTATTTTCTTCAGATACAGTGAACATTTACAAGTCAACACTTTTCAAGACAGAAAGATGAACTGGATCTCAACATGGTATAAATAACTGCCACATTACAATGCATGTGCAATCAACCATTCAGAGACTTAAAAATGTTTTTTTAGTGCAAACAATAGTCTCTGGTATGCAAATAAAAACAAACAAAGCAAAACACAGAACACTCAAATAATATCAGCTGCTCCTGGCAGTCATTTCGTTTCACATAATTGCCTAAAAATGAAAATAAAACTTTTTAAAGCACAATTATCATATATAAACCTGATGGGATTGCATATATGACAGGAATACATTTAAAATCTGAATGCTTACAACCCTTTCTTAAACAAATAGTGACCCTTTACAACTAAACATTTTAATTAATCTATCTATCTTGCAACTGAACCATTACTATCAGCATAGCTATGTACTTGCACAAAGGTTACAGAATTTAATTGCATAAACCTATCTACAAGAGCAGAGTAACCTAATGCACTCGAGTAAAGTTTAAGCAGAGGTCAAATGCAAAAGACAGGCAAAGGATGGAAGCTGCAGTTTCTGGAACATTTCTAGCCTCCATCTACTTCTCTCCCACATTACTCATTCTAAAATAAAGAAGAAGCAAAGAAAAAGAAAAATGCACGTAGTTTTGAAAACAGCCAGGAGGCGATACTGCAGGAGAGACTCCCCAAACCCTTTTGTTTTAGAGTTCTTGCAGCAGCTATACCGAATCTGCATTACAATGCTTTGCCTCTGGGCAGCAGCAATACCACAGTATACTACATTAACCATAAATGTTTAATCACTGCCTATGATCTCAGCACAGTCCACCAGTTTCATTTTGTGAGCATGGGCCAAGCTGTGCAGGAATATCCTAAATCAAGGTTTAACAGCATCAGTTAGAAATTACTCTGGCTGTGAATCCTCTTATCTCCCCTTATTCATACTACCCAGCTCTGAAGGCAGACTGCTTTTCCAGCATAACAGTTAAACCTAAAGATACACCCCTTAATGCAGAGCACGTAGACAAGCAAATTAACTCCCAGGCACATTAATGCTATCTAGACCTCAGTGATATCCACACTCCTACAAGCTACAAAGCCAGCTGTCTGTTCTCTGTGAAGCTGAAAAACCATACTAGGACCCAGAAAAAGTGAGAAAATGGGATTGATCAAGTTCATTTCAATAACGCTATTTTGCATGAAATTAGATTTTTTAGTAAGAAAAAAATAAATTTTGTTCGTCACTAGAAGAAAAAGAAATCAGGAAATAAACAAGGCAGGATATAATGGGAAGGTCCATTATATGATACACTAAACTGAATTTTCAGGACCCTTGAGTATAAATAGTGTAAAGATGTAGCAAACTGACATTCAACATCTTTTAGGGTAATTATGAGCCATGGCACTAGTAATCCTAAGTGAACTGATCACCTTCATCATTGACAGGAATGAACTGGTGTAACCTGACTTTAATAGCGAACTAGTATCTCCAGCACTGTGACTGAATTACTTCTGATTTGATATCAGTAACAGCTTGCCCTGTATTAGTGTACTGGTGATGGTCGCCTACAGTTACCTTTTGAAACAGAACTTAATTAAGATCACACAACAGACATTATGAATGCTACTGAATAACCTAAAAGAGAGATACTGATCTATAGCAAACATACAGAACATTAACATGAGGATAATTTTGTGGCTTAAAAGTTAAATAAACAATTCTGTGTCTTTGAAATGCGTGCCAGGTATTAATGTGTGTCTGTATTTTAGAAACTTGACTGTAAGTAAATAATTATTTGTGCACATAGATATATTCTGTTTGCAAAAGTGAATATTTCTTCAGTAGGTAATGATATTTGCTTTGTATTCCAGTTTACGATTCTACTGTACTCATGCATGTTTTGTGAATGTCTTTCAGTAGTCTTTCAGTTGTTTTACCTGAATTTGGAGGATATACCTCTGAATAGCTATTCCACACAACTATTCACAGCATTGTATAGCTCCACTGAGATTGAAATGTAGTTTTCACAAGTCTACTTAAATGAAGGGCCTATATTATTCCCCCAAATAAGTACCACAAACAGTCATGCTCAGTCGCTCTCAGGCAGGCAATTGCTCTTTTCTAAAGAATGTTTTGTGATCTTTTGGCTATATATTTTTTTCAGTCTAACAAAATGGAGTTGCAGGAGGTTGTCCAGGTAGGGAACAAAAGGATCCAGTTTCTAAACCAGTCAGAGTAAGACACATAGATGTCTCATGGGTAGAATTACTATCTTTAAAAATTTCTCATCTACTCTGCAGGCCCTGTATTGGTCTACTCCATTTTTATCTGGAATGCCACAAAGCAGTTTGGAGGTTTGTACTTTTCCCTTTGCCCGATGCTTTAGTAATGTGCATTTTTGCTTCAAGATTACATAAAAATGTTTAGATACTGATCTTCTCACATCTCTTTCATTTTCAAAGAATAATAATAATAATAAAAGATCTTTGGGGAATCAGTTAGAAAACCCTACGGCGTTTGTCAGCTTTCAAACATTATCCATCTTATAGTACCGGTCAAGCTGTTAGCTTATTTTTGCTCTGTGTTCATTGTAACACGGCAAAAAGATATGGGCCCAAAACCCAGCTGCAAAAACACAGGATGAGTTTTAGAAACCCACTCTTCTCACTAGTTCCCTCCATTGAAAGTAAGGGGCATGCTTATTTTGATATTGTTGTTGTGAAGTGCTGATTAAATTACTGCTCATAGCAGGGGGCAAGAATCCTTTTGACTAAATCTGTTAGCCAGACTCCTGCAGTGACTCTCCTCTGGATTCCCCAGTAGGCATCTCTTTGAAGTGGTTATAATAAATGGAACACAGCTGGGAGAAATCAGAAAGGGCAATGTTGACAACTGTCATAGCAAGTTACAGCTTGAATGGCAACTGAGCAGAAGATCCCTCTCCCTGTCTCTCTCATACCTCAGATCTCCTTAACATCAGTTCTGGTAGGCATCCAACTTCCATTAGCAAGAGTTTCTGGAAAATTGCATTTCTCCCTAAATTCTCTCTCTCTCTGCTGTAACTGTAATGCACTGTTCCAGGCCATCAGGTCTTCTAGATGAAATGGTTTTGCAACTGTAGCAGTATATCCACTATGACAGGCAAAGATCCAAGATATAATTGGTGATACATAATAGAAATTACAAACAATATTAATGGAGGATATATTTCAAGCAAAGACCCATTTTCATTCCAGAAGCATTTTCAGGCCATTGTATAACGGGCAAAAGAGTTAATGCTACTAAATATGGTATAATATCTGATCAACTGTTTTTATCTGATGAATGCAATATGTTTATGCTACACTACAAATTGCCTTATCAATTATCCCATTTCATCAGCACCAGAAACTTCAAAATATACAATAACTTTAAAATACCTACTATCTACTGACAGCTTTGCATACTACTTTATATATGGTGAAAACATACGTGTTTTTGAAATAAAACTATTTTACAGACTAAATTATACACATGTGCTTCTTTAGGTGGTAATAATAACTGTAAGTTCCCCTGAAGTCAAGAGAATTCTACTTCACAAAATAACAGAATTGTAGAAAGGGATGTCTGGAGATCATCTAGTCCAACCTCCCTGCTAAAGCAGGTTCCCCAGAGTAGGTTACACAGGAAATTGTCCAGGCGAGTTTTGAGTACCTCTAGAGAAGGAGACTCCACAGCCTCTCTGGGTAGCTTCTTATAGTACTCTGTTACCCTCACAGTAAAGAAGCCTTTCCTCATCACAGAATCGCAGAACTGTAGGGGTTGGAAGGGCCCTCGAGAGATCATCGAGTCCAACCCCCCTGCCAAAGCAGGTTCCCTACAGCAGGTTGCACAGG
>WBMW01005589.1:140661-161773 GCA_013396635.1 Penelope pileata
GAAGGAGACTCCACAACCTCCCTGCGCAGCCTATTTCAGTGCTCCGTCACCCGCAGGGTGAAGAAGTTCTTATGCATATTGGTGTGGAACGTCCTGTGCTTCAGTTTCTGGCCATTTCTCCTTGTTTTGTCCCCATAGACCACTGAAAAGAGATTGCCCATGTCCATTTGCCTCCCACGCTTTAAATATTTGTAGACATTGATAAGATCTCCTCTCAGCCTTCTTTTCTCAAGGCTGAACAGACCCAGATTACCCAGCCTTTCCTCATAGGGGAGATTCTCCACACCCTTTATCATCTTTGTGGTCCTCCACTGGACTCTTTCCAGGAGGCCCCTGTCTTTTTTATACTGGGGAGCCCAGAACTGGATATAGTACATCATGTTCAGATGAAACTCCCTATGTTTGTGCCCATTGCCCCTTATCCCGTTGCTGGGCACTGTCAAAAAGAGCCTGGCCCCATCCACTTGACTTTCACACTTTAGATATTTTTAGACATTAATAAGATCCCCTCTCAGTCTTTTCTTCTCCAGGCTGAAGAGTCCCAGGTCACTCATCCTTTCCTCACACGAGAGATGCTCCAGGCTCCTAATCATCTTTGTAGCCCTCTGCGGGTCTCTCTAAAAGATCCCTGTCTTTCTTGAACTGAGAAGCCCAGAACTGGACACAGTATTCCAGATATGGCCTCACCAGGGCAGAGCAGAGGGGGAGGATCACCTCCCTCAAGCTGCTGGCCACACTTTTTAATGCACTCCAGATACCATTGGCCTTCTTGGTCACCAGGGCACACTTTTGGCTCATGGCCAACCTGTTGTCCACCAGGACCCCCAGGTCCTTCTCCACAGAGCTCTTTTTCAGCAGGCCAGCCCCTAACCTGTACTGATGCATGCAGGTATTCCTCTCACTGGATGGCAGCACAGCCCTCTGGTGTGTTAGCCACTCCTCCCAGTTTTGTATCATCAGTAAATTTGCTGAGGGTGCATTCTATCCCTCCTTCTAAGACGCTGATGAAGATGTTGAACAAAACTGGTGTCTGAGACCAATAAGGAATTTGTTAACTCAAACAACTCAAGAACAATACAGATTGGGTCCTAAATGACTCAAGTCAGAAGATGTAAGATTTATGACCTTCACTGGAAGCTGCAAGAGATACGACCCTCACCCTGTGGAGGCAAAGTGGGCTGCTTATCTCTACTTCCTCTTATGGACAGAATCTGTTTTCTCTTATGGACAGCATCTGTTTCCTCTTATGGCTGAAAAACATCAGCTGAGGAAAAAGCATCAGTATTAGCTGAGGAGGAGACGCATGGCCATCAGAGACCCTTGCTAAAAACTCCTGAATCTTCTAGATACAAGTGGGTTGCCACTCCTAGGGCGGTCTCGGACGAACTAGCCTATACAAAGGTGAGCACACGTTTACCATTGTCAACCCATCACTCAAGATCAAGAGCCCAGACTAAGGACCACAGTAGATCCAAGGAAGTGGTGAAATATCTATCTCTGTCCCCATCTCTGTCTCTCTCTCTTCTCCTCTTTCCTCTCAATCTTCTTTTACTCATTTTTATTTAGTAGCCACTGTTTAAACTTGCCATAACATAGCTGATGAGGAAATAACATCTGCATGAAGTACTATTATCTATAATGCTTACTTATTGTTGTTAGAAAGTTGCCTAATTTTGCCTTGAAGTAGCTGATTAATTGTTGCTAGAAAGCTCAGTAAACTACCTTGTATTGTTTCTCTGAGTCATTGCCTGACTCCATCACAGAAGTGACCCCTGTCAAGCAGGGTGTGCCCTATTTGGTGGGATTCCAAAGATTCACCTTCCTCTCAAGCCACTCAGTGTAATGAGAGAACTGGACCCTTGGGGAACATCACTACTTACAGGCCTATAATTAGACTCTGCACCACTGATCACAATCCTCTGAGCTCTGCCAGTCAGCCAGTTCTCAATCCACCTCATTGTTCACTCATCTATCCCACACTTCCTAAGCTTACCTACAAGGATGTTACAGGAGACAGTGTCAAAACCTTTGCAGAAGACAAGACACACAACACCCACTCTTCTCCCCTCATCTACCTAGCAGGTTATGACATCATAGGAGGCTGCCAGATTGGCTAAGCACGATTTCCCATTTGTGAGTCCATGTTGACTGTTCTCACCACTACTCGAAGTGTTTCAATCAATATTAATGTTTTCAGCTCTTGTTAATACCTTCTTTGTATATTAATCTCCAAGATGAGGTCTTAAAACCCTAAGAAAAAGTTAATATACCTAATAAAAGCTGCTTGAAAACTAAACATAAAAATCAGAGAAAACAAAGAAATTAAGTTTAAAGAGAAAGTAAAACAGGATTTCACAAACACACATGAAAATATAGTCTAGTAAGGCAAAAAGCAGAAGATGAAAAGTTTTGAGATTTCACTGTTTTGGATCAGTCTAACATCATAGCACTGGTTGACTTTTACAATAGGCTTTTAAAATCCTACTTTCTATGATTCGTCAAGAAATGTCCACTGACTTGGTGGGACTTAAAGTACCTCTAACTGAAGGATCCTCTAATAGAAGCTAACACTGAGCAATAGCAATTGATTGTGTTCTTATTCTAAATGATAATCTGGTGCAAGTGTGAGACAAGCCTGAAGCTTAATCAGGACTTCCTACAGAAAGTGGAGGAACAGGCAGCATGGTATGAACCCCAAAGCACCACTTTCAAGTCTCACATATCAAAAATAAGACTATGAACGGTAGAGAGGACATAGGGACAGAAACATTTTTTAAAAATTTAAAAACTTTCTGAAATCTGTCTTATAAATATAAATCTTATAAATTAACTGTATAAAATAATAAAATTGATCCATAAATAAAAAGAGTGCTGATGAAAGCAGAGCACTGTTAAACTGATTGTGCCAAATATGAAGATAAATTACAATTTCAATAATTTCCATGAAATTGAATTATGAAATACTGTGTGGGTACTCAAATTTCACTCAACATATGCAAACAGTGAGAAAGTGATCTTCTTGGACACTGAGAAAACTATTTGAAATAAGATGTCACATATTCCTTGAAATCACTCCTCCTAATACAACATTGAGTTAATGCCACTGGCCTTAAGTTAGCTTTCATACCGTGGTTTAACTGTAAATTTCAAATTAACCTAAGTTTTCCTATCATGCTCTTGTCCATCAAAACAGCATGATAGCTATTTTAAGGTTGGCACTGTGTGGGAGATCACTGATGTTAAAAAAAAATGCATCACTGAAATATTTGACTAATTAGTTCTCAAAACAGATTGAAACTTAACACAAAGCAAAAAGTACAACTATACAGTTATAAAACAATGTCACTTCTAATCTTGGCTAGGAACCAGGGATACTATAACCTGCAAGCTTGTAGCTTCTCAGTAAGCACAAATATCTCTCTCCTCCCATGCTACTACTTCATTCTCCAGTCACCCATACTAGTGACAGTTACTAAACTTCACAATTGACTGACTAAGACTTGGAGGCATATTCCAAAATTTCCCACTTGCTTTTGACTTAATGCCATGTTATCTCAAGCACTGCTGAAGATAAAAGTCTCAGTACCCAAATATGTATAAGTTACTATAACAGAGAGAACTTGAAAGTCAAAAGGACTCTGTTTTTGGCTGCAGGTGATATTGGACTCATACAAAATCATCTTCCCTAAATCTGAGTAAACATAATTGCCTTCAGCTTCCCTTAAAACAACAAAGACATACTATTTCTCTACCTATGCAGCAGCAACGAAATAATCCATAAGCACCGCAGAGAAGAATGTTTAAAAAAAGTTTAGATGATTTGCCCTGGCAAGATGCTAGTCAAGTTAGACTTTGATCAACTGTCTCTGTGTATGGTCATGAAAGGATGTATAAGGAAATATTAGGCTGTAAAATCTGTTGACCACATTGATACTTGTTTTCTAAACAGCTCCTTAATTTTCTTATTTCATTTCAAAATGTTTGCCCAAAGAAAACAAGATATTCCTTCTACTTTTACTCACCATAAAAAATATCATACCAAAACTTGATTCCAAATTCAAGTGAATGGTGACTCTAGACTTTCATGTTTTATCTTGTTCCAAAAGAAAACAATAACAAGCACCACATATTTTAATAACAACTCTTTAAATGCCATCATATGAAAGGTAGATCTTCCAAATTCAAAACTTTAGTGATTCTTTTTTACATTTAAAATGTTTACCGCTGAAGTAAAACCTAAAATCAGTTACTGGAAAAAATTTAGCTGAAGGATCACACCATGAGTTATAATTTCTCTTTGAAATATGTAGAAAGGAAATTAAAACCAGCTCTATAAATAGCAACAATAGCTTATAAAAGATTCATGTGATTATTTGTTTTCTCATTTTGTAAGCTTTTTGCATTGCAAATGTATAGACACAACTCCTTTAGTAACAACTTCAATGGTTTAAGATACCAGCACACAACAGAAGTGCTAGCATTAAGAGACTGTATAGGTACTCAATCTATTCAAAAAAGCCTTATAATAAACCTCACATGGTAGTTTAAACTGAGCTGGCTGAAACATTGAGAATAACAGAAAGTTCTATGGGTAGAAGCAGCAACTCTCAAAATGCACGCAGTAACAGAGAGAAGGAGAGGGAGAGAGAAAAAAAGGAGAGAGAGAGAAAGAGACAGAAAAGGAAGGTTAGTTTTACGGCAGCAATGATTTGGAAGGCTGTAAAGCACATGAAAATCAAAATAGTTGTTCTAATTCAAGCTGAGAATTGATTCTCTACAACAAACAACAGAAATTTTGAGAAGCTGGTATTTACATGATTGAAACTCACCAAAAGTTCAAGGTGATAAATATAGCTTTACTTTTAAAACATGATTGAACTTTAGCAAATCTTTATATATAAATATGTATCAAAATGTATTTCACTGTCTTTAACTCAGTAACCCAAAGCTCTATAATCAGTTAAACAAAGGGAAGTGCAAAGTCCTGCACCTGCAGAGGAACAACTCAGGTACCAGGACATGCTGGGGCCATCCAGCTGAAAAGCCTGACAGGAAAGGATCTAGAGGTCCTGGTGGACATCAAGATGACCATGAGCCATCAATGTATCCTTGCTGCAAGGAAGGTTAATGGTATACTGTCTTGCATTAAGCAAAGTGTTGCCAGCAGATCAAGGGAAGTGATTCTTCCCCTTCCATTCAGCACTGGTGAGGCCTCTCCTGGAGTACTGTTTCCAGTTCTGAGTTTCCCAGCGCAAGAGGGACATGGACATAGCAGAAAGAGTCCAATGTAGGGCCACAAAGATGATAAGCACCTCTCCTATGGGTAGAGGTTTAGAGAGCTGGGACTGTTCAGCCTGCATATGAGTACGTGAAGGAATGCTGCAATGAGGAATCGGACTCTTTTCAGTGGTGCCCTGTGCCTGGACAAGCAGCAGTGGGCAAAAATTGAAACACAGGAGGTTCCATCTGAACATCAGGAAACAATTCATTATTGTGAGTGTGACTGGCACAGGTTTCCCAGAGAGGAAGTGGAGTCATTATGCTCTCAGATATTCCAAAACTGTCTAGACATGGACATGTACAAGGTTCTAGGTTGCCCTTCTAGGCATAGAGGTCTCGTCCAATCTCAACCATTCTGTGATTCTGTAATTTGATACACCAACAGCTGTTTTGAATTTTGATTTAATATGAAATTCATGGCTTGCAAACACTATCTGTACATATATGATCTCTATAATTTTCTCAATAGTTATTTCTTGCCTTTACCTATTTTAAGTATTTATCCAGTTCCTTCAGCATCATCTTGACTTATATAATGGAGATAATATTTATTATAAAATAATGGTAGCATTAATAATCATTACTGCAGTCACAGCAGTTGACCACTGAGCATACAGAACAGGTGCTTATCATACAAGTTTATCAAGCTCTGATTCTGCAGCAAGAATTAGTAGTTGAAGCATATACATACACTATTAACAAATAGGATGAAACGTCTTAGAAAATTTAGCTCTAGAATTTTTATTTGGTTCTGAGACTAATATCCAGAAATTATATAATAACCCAAATTCTGCTTTTGGATTTTTCAATATTTAAAGTAATTGAGAGCACATTTGTTCAGACACTTTGTATATCCAAAGATAAAAGGAAGAATATGTCAGGAAGAAATTGTTTATTTGACCACTATGCTGGAAGCTGAATTGTACTTTTTGTACGTTAACAGGTAAAGAAAATACATTCTTATTGTAAAAGATGAATGTCTCAGTATTAAATTGCAATTTAGAAACATCTTTCCAGATGCTGTCAGAGCCTGGGAGTGACGAAACTATGTAACTGTGACAGAATTTTATTTTAGATATCTTTTTCACCCAGATCTCATCCCAATGTTTGATTATTTATGGACTTACTTGCTAAATTTGGGGACAGCATACTAAAATGCTGTTTTTCTCTTTAGTAAACAGACCGAATACTCTTCTAAGTAAGAACATGATCTGAGACTGAAATACAATGCACTATTTTATATCTAATCCTGTCAAGAAAAACTGGAGTTTAAGGATAATCCTACTGTTCTAAAAGGTACAACATCATTGATAATTATATTGTTAGATATTTATTTTCTTCACCACACTTTAGAGATTGAATCATATACTGGATGAAATAGCATACAAGTAAGGAGAGCTACAAAAATAGTCTAAGCTAGAATCTGAATGCAAAGCATTAAAAATGTATATGTTGTTCTATTTAATGCAAATACACATTAATCTTAGCTGGCACCGTCGTTTTATGTGCAAAACCAAACTGATCAATGAGATACAAATGGAAAAGAATGTTTGACTTTGGAAAAGAAAAAAAAAATAAGCAAGTAGGATTTTTCCTCTTAATGAGGAAGGAATAATTTCTCTATACAAAAAAAAAATAATCATAAATCTTCCTATTTATATTACACTTAAAAAGACAATATTTCTCCTTTCAGACTTCACAATAGTTAAAAAAAAAAGAACTAATTCTTGTTTTTAAGATTCTTATTTGATTAAATTAGAGGATTATCTGAAAAAAATAACATACAGATAGTTCAATTTGTTCAATAGAAACATGCTTAAAAAAACTTTCATAAATCTTAATAGCCAAATAGATAGAACAGAAAAAAAAGCAAGAATCATTTTTACTGTGTAGATGTGAAATTAATTACAGAGATAATTGAGTTACCAAGGGTTATTCAAAGTCTTTAAAGACATTAGAGACTGAACACCATATCTCAGGACAGTGCTTTATCATCATATCCTTTTATGACTTGTAGCACGTCAGCTCTGTTATACTATTAAAAAATCACATGCTTACAAGCCTTCTCTAAATATGCAACCTGTTGTACTGGAAATCAAAACAGAACAAAACAAAACAAAATGTAAATATAAGAAGAAAGAAGAATCATTTTCTGTCTAAAAATGAACGTCATCTTTCCTACCTTAAGAGGATTTTATCAAAACAATTTGAACTACAGAACCAGACATGGTCATTCTTACAACTGAAGTGCTATTCAAGAAATCCTACTTGCTTATTCAAAATAGCGTATGTAAGCTCTCACAGAGCTTATGGGATGTATTTTAGACAAACAGATAGAATCCCAGGGATTAAATACAAAACTTAACAGGAGTTTTTGATAGATACAGTAAGGAAGTACTACACTGGGCAACAGCATACCTATTCTAAAGACTTAACTGATGGCAAGGCCTCCTTGTTACTCAAATATAAGGGAGATGGAAGCGTATTTAACTTCTTGTCATATTAGAAAGATGCATATGTCTTACTGATCCCCATCATTGGACACACATTCCCTTGGTCATCCATGACAAGCCTTTTGCTTTCAGCGCTACTGTGCATAATGGATAACTTTTGTTTTGGAACTGAGATTCCATGATGGATGATGAAAGATCATGCTAAAACATGGACATGATGTCAGCACTAACTTTTATTTGAGCCTTTCTGTGTGTATATACTCTCTAAGCCCATCGGTTGCATAGCAGCAGGATTTGCTTCCAGGCAGACCAAGGGCTAAAGTACCAGTTGCACTCAAGGATCCCTGTCAATTGGGCTCAAATCTATAGGTCAAGGAAAAGTAATTTTGGCTGTTGAGAAGCATCTTAGAGGAATGCGAGGAAAATACATCAAGCAGCCTATGGCAACAAAATCCTGGTGAAATATTGCAGTTCACTTACAGTTAAGTTGTCTTTCAAGAGAAAATGGTTTAAAGAAACAAACAAACCCCAACATAAACATTCCTCACCTATCTAAAATTAAACTTGTGTTCAGTGAGTGTACAGAAATAGCTCCATCCTGCACTTCTACAGTTTTTCCTTTAGCATGATTCTTTGCCATGTGATAACAGATGTTTGGTGCAAGCACTCCTGGGTAGATCATAGAATCATAGAATCATAGAATGGTTCAGGTTGGAAGGGACCTTACAAATCATCTTGTTCCAACCCCCCTGCCATGGGCAAGGACACCTCCCTCTAGACCAGGTTGCCCAAAGCCCCATCCAGCCTGGCTTTGAATACTTCCAGGGAGGGGGCATCAACGACTTCTCTGAGCAACCTGTTCCAGTGTCTCACCACCCTCACAGTGAAGATGCCACCTTTTGAATAGAGTTTCTGCAACCATTTTCAATTACAGGAATTCAGTATATGACAAAGGGAAAATAATTAACAAATTAAGGTAATAAAGGATCCACTTAATAACAAATGCTCCAAAACATGAAGAACAAGCTGTAAACTTGAGCTTAATTCTTTGATGTGTAATATGTTACTTTATCACCAAGTTAGTTTCCCTTCTAATGAATTCAAGCCTGGGACACTCAGAATTAAGATGCATATATTTAATACACTGTTCTGTCTTTATTAGGCAAAAAAAAAGACCTTTCTCCTGTTCTAATGATATTTTCCTCAAACAGTAAAAAGAAATAACTCAAACCAGAGAAAATCTAAGTATTCTTTAGCTGCCAAATTAAGAGTTCAAAATCCAGGGAGAAAAAAAATTAGCGTTGTTCAGTGATCTACTGCAAGAGCAAGAACAAACTGCCTTCACAAAAACTTATCAAAACAAATAAAAAAATAAAACAAAGTGAATAGACTGTGCCTAAAATACTCATGAAGAATACTAAACCAAATTAAAATAAAACTTTAGGGAAAAAAAACTATTTGTCTATACACTTCAGGTCATTTTAAAATAAACTTGTCCCTATTATGAAGAGGAATGCCTTCTAACATAAATCCATTCAGAGCTTTCAGTACAGGTAACTGGTAAAACATTAGAAATAAATAGAAAATTATCTCTGGAATAAAATTCTCTCAGGAATAAAATTCCTCAGAGAAAAGCAGTAGGAGAGAACTTTGCATCTCAAGAATGGGAACATCTTTGTTCTGACTGAGAATGATGCTTTAGGAAAAAACAAAACCCTACATAGAGCTCAGTGTTCTTTAACGTGAAAATTCCCAGGATACAAATTACCTCCATGATGTTAACTACACCAGAGTTGCTAACTGTCACACTTTTTAACCGTCCCTTGACAGGACAAGGGGTAACGGTTATAAACTGAAAGAGGGTAGATTTAGACTGGATATAAGGAGGAAATTCTTCACTGTGAGGGTGGTGAGACACTGGAACAGGTTGCCCAGAGAAGTTATGGATGCCCCCTCCCTGGAAGTATTCAAAGCCAGGCTGGATGGGGCTTTGGGCAGCCTGGTCTAGAGGGAGGTGTCCTTCCCATGGCAGGAGGGCTGGAACAAGATGATCTCTAAGATCCCTTCCAACCTGAACCATTCTATGATTCTATGATTCTATGATTTCACATAACAGTGTACCCATTACATCAGTCCATTACAGACTGCCCCCTCTAGCAGGTGCTGAGTAAGCACTCCAGCAAGGAGCTCCCACTATGCTACTCTTGGCAGCACTGCTAGTAAAAGCAAAGCTAGCTCAATTCAAGCTAATTGGGAATGTCTACTTAAGCTGCAGTATCACCAGGGAAGTGGCTCACCATAGTAGTACATAGTTGCTAGACAAGCATCAAGGAGACGGACATATCTGAGATCTGATCTGGTTACCCAAAAAAAAAAAAAAAGACTGAATAATACATTGGCTAGATAGAGACAGTCACAGAAGTAGAAACACCAGATATCTAACATTGCAGTCTTGTTTACTCAGTAATCCTAAAACCACAAGTTTTGTGGTGAACATATTCCACCAACGACCTGTGTAGAAGTTGCTCAAAAATGGAAAACATATCCTTGAATTTCTATGAGTATTGGAAGCATCCCCTGCCTCCTCCCGCTCTCAGCTGCTTCCATGAAAGGCTCTGAAAAGAACAGGAGGGGAGGACTACTGTCCTCTTACTGAAAGGGTAAACGATGGATTCTTCAAGCTACGTAGCATGAACCTATCTGTCCATGAGCAGTTGCGTTCACCAGTTCAAATATGAAGGTTATTCTCCGTTTATCTGAAGGAGAATGTTCTTTAAAGGCCCTGCCAGCCTACCTAGCACTGTAAATATGAATGAAGTTTCATTGAAGCCAACGAACATCCCACTTAGCAGAAACTTCAGTTTCTACCACCTTTCTGGAACATATTCGTCTTGAGATGCCGAAGTGTGGAGAGCCCAATCCCACCACTGACTCAGCCAGGGATGACAGACAGTGTCGGGACACATGCTGTAACAGATGGCTCCTGCCTGCTTCAAAAAATAAAAAAATAAAAAATTCAAGTAGGCACTTCTATAGCTGTTTATCTTCTTTTCTCAGACTGCATGGATGTAAAAGCATCAGAAGAAAGTGGAAAGATGTCATCACTGTTTCAATACCATTCAGAGGGAAAGCAGAAAATACAACTTTTTGGTATGCTCATCAGTTTGAATGAGATGTTGCACATTATTTATGAGACATGAGAAACAATTCATTCTGCAGAACAATGATAGCCAATCCTAGATATAAATTCTGTGCTGGTCAATAACCACTATAGCCATTCCCTTAGCCATGAAAATGACCTGATAGAGCCATAAATTCACACATCGTCCATTTTTCACAGACAAGCTCCTCCATAGACGGTCTGCAGTGCGCCAGCCATGACATCGGTGTAAACATTTACTCATTTATTATTTTATGCTGAATGCTTTTCAGCTGCCTGACAAAGGACAAGCAAGTAGCCATGGTGATGTAACCTGGGCCAGGTTGAAGTCCCAAGTGCAGACTAAATACACTTTTCAGAGATAGCACACTGTACTATCACTTGTTATCCCAGCAGTAGACTGAAATTCGCCAAATACGGATTTTCTTTTAACACGAAAAACTTCTTCCATAAATCCACAGGGTTTCAGCTTATACATTCATAGGACTGAGTCTCTACCTTCTAGTTTCTTTCAGAGAATCAAACAGAAAACTGTCTAAACTTACTGAAAATCTTCATGACACCTGGCAGTGATCCAAAGTCTTTCCAAAGAGCCTGACTGATGATTAGTGCATTTTCAATGATTTGCCCTTTTGGGGGCCAGTGTTCTAATGGGTTTTAGTGCTAGTAAATTGGTGCTAAGATTTGTTCTGTGCATTAACATGTGCAGAGTGTTAAGTTACTTATTTGTAATGATACTGTTCCTGTAGGAAAGCCTGCATTGATTGCTAATGATACTTGAGGCTCTTAATCTTAGAACAGGAGGAGAGAAACTGCTGGGTGTGGCACAGTCTGCTACACAGTTTGTCATTTACTGAAAATAAAATCCTCATTTAATTCTATTAATTGCACTCAGAATATAATAAGCATTTTATTTCCTAAACAAATTGAATTTTAAGAAAATTGAGTAATGTCTTAAATTACAGTATTCTAATTGTTTGTTTTTTAATGTAGAAGCCATTCAAAAGCGATTTATTTGAAAACAATAATTTGAAGAAACTTACTCTTCCCTTACTCTCACATCAAATACATTTTTAAAATCATCAGCACAAGAAAAAAAGAACAGCATCATCTCTGAAAACTTGAAATAAGATCCTTATATGCACAATGTCAGACTTCAGAGCATCACAAACTATACTAAAAGGAAACTGGAAGAAAAAGGCCTGTAATGATTATTCATATGCAGTTATGATCAAAAATGTTATGATATCCAGAAAAAAAAAGTATGAAATCTAGGATGACTGGTAAAGTATCATAAAATAATGTTATGCAAAACTTTCCTGGTGCTGCCAACTTTTTAAAAATTTAATTTTCGTCTTCTCAAAATATTTTGTAAATATAAAATGAAGGGAAAAAATACATATCTTCTGTCTTACTACTGTGGTTTAACCCTGGCAGGCAGCTCAGTACTCAGTTACTCACTCACTCTCCCCACGTGGGATGGGGGAGAGAATTGGAAAGGTAAAAGTGTGAGAACTCATGGGTTGAGATAAAGACAGTTTACTGGGGAAAGCAAAAGCCACACACACAAGCAAAGTAAAACAAGGAATTCATTCACTGCCTTCCAACGGCAAGCAGATGTTCATCCACTTCCAGGAAAGTGGAGCTCCAACACAAATAACTGTTTCTTGTATAAACACGATAACTCCAAATGTCTCCCCTCTCCTCTTCTCTCCAGCTATTGTTGCTAAACACAACAACATACGGTATGGAATAACCCTTTGGTCAGTTTGGATCAGTTGTCCCGGTTGTGTTCTCTCCCAGCTCCTTGTGCATTCTCAGCCTCCTTGCTAGCAGGACAACCTAAGAAGTAGGAAAGTCCTTGTCTCTGTGTGAGCACTGATCTGCAACAGCTGAAACATCTGTGTGTTATCAATACTATTTTTATCACAAATCCAAGACACAGCATCATACTAGACAGTGGGGAGAAAATTAACTTCATCCTAGACAAAATCAGGACATCTACTTATCCAGTTTGGAATTCAAATAGAACATCAAATTGACAAATTCTCTTTATAACACAAATTTCAAGTTTGTCACAATTCTGTTATAAAGTTGAGGCTGTACAGAGATTGCAAGAAAAGTTCTGTATCCCTTGCAAGTATAAAGAAATTTAGAATAGTGATATACACACCATAAGAGACATCTACGCAATCTGAGCTTGGCTTTTCCACAGGAAGCACAACCTCACCTTCTACAGACAAAATGTTAGTTGATATATACAAAATATTATATATCAAGGGAAGTAATTAGACATTTGTAAATACATATATATATATTTATACATAAAAGTAGGTAATGCTGACTAAAAAAAAATAAAGTGCTTGGAAAGCCTCTAATCATAACAAAAAGATGTGAACTCAAACAATGGTGCAAAAGATAGGCACAGAATTCAGTATTGAAATAACACGTTGCAAGGAGGTCAAATGATTGAATGAATCAGCTGCTGACCTCATATCAAACTTGGTTTTAATCGTAGTGAATGAAAATTGCTGTTTTGTAGATGGCTGGAAAAGGCTTTCAGTCACAAACCCAATTTGGACCAAATATAATACTTACGAAACCTGGAGAACATTCATCATCCCCTACCCAACTCCCTGAATTGTTCAACTGCAAACTGTATAATATCATACTGTATTTTCATTCTCATTAATTGCCAGTCTATATCTAAATGAAGGTATAATTATCTTTGCAATAAAATACACAAAATCTACTCGTAATTAAATGCTTTTGAAATCATATAAATAACTAAGGCAAAAAACCTTGCTACTTCAAATAAATCACAGAGTAGTTTGCCCTTATGAAGTTTCTAGAGTGCACAAGGGAGGTAGAAAGAGTTTCAGTTGTTTTTTTTTGTTTGGTTGGTTAGTTGGTTGGTTGTTTTTTGCATAATTTTGCCTTAAAAAGGTCAGTTCCAGTGAGAGAAAAACTTTGAGGATATTTCCATAAATCCAGCATTTAAGGAAAGCGGTAAAGACAGACATCTACATGCATGTTGACTCTATGGTGCTATTCTTAGAATATTCATGTCTGTACACTGGAATATACTCAGATTTATTCAGAAGCACTCCTGGACCCAGAAAATCATCTACGGTTGTCGTTACACTAAATATTTCCTTTCCTACTGAGTGGCTATGCAGTCACTCTTCCCAAACTGCATTATATATACTATTAATGACATATAAGTGTCTTAGTTTCTAACTGAAACTTTCTCTCAATGTCTGCTACAAAGCTGTGTTTTGGTTCTAGAAAGAAAACACGGCTGATAACACCTGGCAGCACTGAGCAGAACCAAGGACATTTGTATGTCTGTGCCAGGAGAGTGAAGAGGCTGGGGGGCCCCAGGGAGCTGGGAGGGGACAAGAATGGGGCAGCTGACCCAAACTGACCAAAGGGATATTCCATACCATATGACATCATGTAATATAAGGAAGGGAAGTGAGTTGGGAGGGCCCGTTTGCTTGGGGATTGGCTAAGCATCGGTCGCGGTCGGTGAGCGATTGCTTTGTACAATCACTTGTTTTGTATATAATTATCATTACTGTTATTTTACTCTATTTTCCTCTTTCTATTAGTAAATAGTTTTTATCTCAACCCCCAAGTTCTACCTTATTTCTCGATTCTCTCCCCCATCCCAGCTGGGAGGAGGGGGGGGGTGAGCAAAAGGTTGTGTGGGGTTTCCAGGCCTGCCTGCTGAAACCAGAACAATAAGTTACTTTAAAACTGCTGCATGAATGTCACATGCTGAAACACAGAAGGCCAGGTCATCATGGTTGTCATAGTTGCTTTCAGATATGGCTTGTTGCCCCGAATTTCTTCACACACTGCACATAGCACCAAACTGCCTATCACAGAATTTGGATTTTCGAGGACAAATGCCAAGATAAGTAAGATAAATATCTTGAATCCATTCCAACCTATCACCTAAATTGTCAGGTGCAAACCCAGTTGTCCTGGTTTCAGCTGGGACAGAGCTGATTTTCTTCATAGTGTCTGGTATGTTTTGGCTTTAAGAAAAAAGCATGTTGATAACACACCACTGTTTTAGTTGCTGATGAGCAGTGCTGCATAGAGCCGAGGACATTTCAGTTTCTAAGCTTCTTGTACTGCTCTGCCAGCAACAGAACTGGGGGGCACAAGGAGCTGAGGGAGGACAGAACTGGGACAGCTGACCCAAACTGGCCAAAGGGATACTCCAGGCATATTCAATCTGTAGCTTGTGGGCCACATGCAACCTGGTGCAGCTCGTAATGCGGCTTGCCCCCTGCCACCAAGTCATCATGGCAGAGGCTCTTCCCCATCAAGTGGTGTGGCCCAGCCCAGCCCAGCTTCGGGCCCACACCCATCACTCAGCAACAACCAAAGCACTGGTGTGCTACCTTGAAGCTGGGAAAAGGGAAGGGTGCAGTGCAGCGCTAACTCAAGTTATGACAAATAATTGTATGCATTTTTGATACATTGGCTAAACGCAGTTTTGTGAAGAGTGAAAAATATGCATGCAGCCTTGCTTTGCATTGTGATAAATTTGAAAATAGCTTTCAAGATTGCTACAGAATTAACAATTTTTTTGGTACATTTGGAACTTCATTTTCAGTTGACATACACACATTAACTGCGAATGTGCAAATGGAATATATAACGTTGTGATCAAATATTCAACTCCAAAGTTTTCTCATGTCCCTTTACTAGACTTTTTTAAGACCTACCTTGCCAGATAAACATATCCCTTGCTTCACAATCACACATTATTCATGTCATTGCTTTTTGGCAGTACTTATATTTGTGAAAAAATATTTTCAAGGATGAAGTACAGGACGAGTAAAATTTCATCAAAAGTCTATGATGCACGCCTTGAGAATTCACTCAGAAATGCAGCCACTTCCATTGAACCAGAAGATACATTAGTTTTATAAGAACAAGGTCAAGTATTCTACTAGTTATATGCTTTTGTTGCTCTCTTTTTTAATGTTTTAATAAGAAATATTAGAAAATAAAATGCTTTGTTACTTACATACATTAACAATATTATATATTTTAAATGCAGACCAAGATAATTTCTCTTCACCCAATGCGGCTCAGTCAAGCCAAAAGGCTGGACACCCATGGTATATTCCATATCATATGACATAATGTGAAAAAAATCTATAAAACTGAGGGGAGTTTGTCAGGGTAGGTGCTGCTGCTTAGGGACTTTTTTTCCAATACTTTCCCCCATCCCACTGGGATAAAGGGGACTGAATGAAGGGCTGTGTGATGTTCAGCAGCTTGCCAGGTTAAACCATAACACTAGCTATGAAAGAAAAATTAATTTGTACGTCAGTTTGACTCCATTCGCCACCTACGTCTCGTAATGCTGTAGTACACCCATTTGGTGCTAAGGAAGAAAGTCACGAGTTGTGGTGGCAGGTGTCTTAGTAACTGATTTTCAGAGGCAGTTATGCTTACTGATACTAAGAAGGCTAAAAGTTCCTGAGGTTTCACCATCTGTATTTTTTCCTATCTTCTTCCACAGCATCTCTAAAAAAAAAAAAATTGTTGTTTTTGACGTCTCTAGAATGCAACAGAAATAATAAAAGACTAATCTCTCTCTTGCCTACTGTGTCTCTTTTTCTCTTGGTCCAAATCAATCTAAGATTTTCCATACCTCGTCCAGATAAAGTGCTGTTATCTACAGTATGAAAGACTGTACCATACACAAAGTACAGTAGCCCAGTTTCAGTTGTCTTGCATAGTATAAACAACAGACAGAATTGTGTCCACTGACAAGATCTCACTGCGTGGTACTAGTCATTGGAATTGAAGACAGCTTGTACATCACTCTGAAGATCTGGACAACTTCACATTAGTGTAACTTGCTATGGAAAAGAAAACAGCCTAGAATAATGAGTATATCAACATATCTATGTAATTAAATTACACTTTCTTTGGTGTAGTTAATACAGTTCATTTAATCGCTTTAGTTGTGTAGTATAAGTCTAAGAAGTACCGTTTACTGGGCTGAAGTAACTGTCAGGTGTTGCCATTGCCACTGCAACATATCATTTAACGTATCATTTTCACAGAATGGTGGAGGTTGGAAGGGACTTCTGGAGGTCATCTGGTCCAACCAAACTGCTCAAGAAGGGATACCCAGAGGAGGTTGCCCAGGACTATGTCCAGGCAGCTTTGTCCTGGGAAAACAGAAGGCTTTGTTCTGGGTAATTTTCACTTAGTGAAATGCCATAGCAAGTAATCAGACTCCAAAATTTAGATGTAACTGTCCAAACTACTATTTTATTTTATGTGTGAGGTCTTTAAGAAATTATGCAATTCATTCCCCAACTAATTTTTCTAGTAGTGAATTTAACTTTCTGATAATGGATGTAGCACTTTGTAAAATTAACCTATAACCCCTTTACAATGTCATTTTACAAAATACTTAGATGATTTTACCTGCTCTGGTGCAACTTTCTCAAGAATACAGAGCCAGTGAACATGTGTACTGTTATATATACTCCAACTTTGGCTCAAATGTACATTTTCCCTACAAGTGACTCTGTCCTATCTCAAGCTCTTGATTTAGAAGTTACTGCTATGAACTCATTTCCAGCCCAAATTCCTTGGCCTGCCATTAGATAGACAGACAAACAGACAGACAGACAGATAAAGCAGTTACATATGAAAACACTTTAGCCTGTTTATCTTATGGAAAATGTCTTTAATGTTAGTACACTTCAGCTCTAAACTTCAAACAGCTGAAATCTAGTCCTCTGCAGGAGATCTAATGCTTTCCTAGAAAAAAATAATGTAGTTCTCCAGCAAAACACTTCCCATAAATTGTTGCTGTTGTTTCAAAACAATTTATTTCAATAAATAAAGCATCTCTTGTTAAAAATATGCTGCATTTGACTGGGAAAATAGGAACATGAGGTTTTGGAAACACAACAAACTTGATATCTTCCATTAGTCTTTCATAACAGTCGACTTCTGTATATATTGCCTTCCAAAGACTTGATGGTACCTGAATCAAATTTGCTAAGCATCTGAAAAGGACACCCCAGGAGCTTTCAAAGCTAGCCAGGAAGAAGATAAAAATAAAAAATTGAGGAATATCATAAAACATTTCTCATCAAAATGTTCATTTTATTCTTCTCTGGAGATAAGGAAACTTTGATGAATTCATATAAATCAGATTGAGCTTAGAGAATGAACACCAAATGCTTATCTGTGCTATCTTCTCTATCAGTTATCAGGAAATGCATTCTGGAACATTAAAAAAGCCCTCCTTTCTCTCTTTCAGATCTCAGACATACATACATGACACTGTTACACTTGCTTCCCTCCAGTAACTGTCTGAAACAAGTTAAAATCTCTAGCTATAAATAGTAACACAGAATTTCAACTGGTTTTGGAGCTGAAGTTACACTCCACCACTCATCAAAAATTTTCGGAGTTTATTCAGAATTTCTGCATGGAAAGCTGATGTTCTCCTACAGTTTACTTGTGTTCAGTAAATGACTCTGGTAAGCAGCATAGAACACTTTTGCATTTTCAGTACACCAAAGGAGTTGTTATCAGATTTTCTGCACTTACAAGTCAATAGACAGTCTTTCAATCTATCTGGTCCTTGCAGACTCAGCATGCTATTTGTAAGCCAAGCTGTTGTCCTTCTGGCTTTGCACATTGCTGCCAGCACTAAAGGTTTGGCAGACAACACTCCTCTCTCAGTAGACACGGCACAGCACACAAGGGGTTCTGTGGACACTCCCAAGTTAACAGATACTTCAGCTAGTAATACAGTGCAGTTCCATGCCGCAGTACAATGCAGCATCAAGTCAACTTCCCAGCTGTAGTGGATTCATACTGTCTTACTCAATGTTACTGATTCTTGCTGCATATGCAGTGTCTGTGAGTCTCATGGCCTTTACAAAACTATGTTTAAAAAGAGAATATCATTTCCATTCCCTTTCCCAGATTTACAGGGTTAACAATAGCATCAAGGAGGAAAAACAAAACTAAATAAAAAGAACAAAAAACTGTGAAACAAACCAGCAAAAAAAAACAAAACACTTTTAATACACAATTATTTTCCTTCATATGAAAGATGCAAAAGCAATCATGAAAAAATAGAGGGCAGCATATGATGTAAGTTCCATCAATATGTTTTCAGAGAAAAATTGTGCTTAAAATAACACACTTTCTCAACTAACCACTTTGTGCTGAAGAAAAAGATTGAATGAGATGATATGATGTCATTGCCTGTAACAGTAAGGAACTGAACACAGCAGCTCCAGAAGGTCTTCTTCAGCCTTAAGTAAGTTTCTCACATGCTGTAAATATGCATGTTGTCTTTTCCCTAGATTCTGTCCTAAATTTGCCTCATGAACCGTCATTCTGTTGCCTGAGTCTCTTTTACCAGGGAAAAGCACCAACATTATCAGTAAGGATTTGCTTTGGGATCAGTTCTGTAGGTGTTGTAAATCAGCACAGCTTCAGTAACTTCAGCTAAGGGATGATGATTTAGAGTGCCCTGAGGATCTGGACCACTGTCCTTATTACTTAATTAATCTGCATATTCTGCAGTGTACACCAATCTTTTTTCTAATATATTTTGACACGCCTGTTATAAGTCTGATGTGGATTTATAGAGTTCATACCACACTTTCTCACTTATTTTTGAAGAAGCATCATCCTGACTCTCTCCATGGTCCACAAATGATCTATATGGCTGATTGAATCAAGCCAGAGCTGGTAGCTGTCAGCAGATATGAATTCAATTTTGCAAGACCAATCCATTAGTATCTAAACACTATTAATAGAGAGGAGGGGAGGAGGCACATTTTTTCAGTCCCAGGGAATAAGAGGCTGGCTGCTTCTTGCAGAAAGTTATTTGATCAGGTCTGTTGGAGCCAGAAGACCATGGTGAATAACCTCTCATAATAATGAGTAGCTTATTCCCAAGAGAAGAGAAAGTTGGTGTCAAGAAACATGTTTTATTACATTCCTCCAAGATATCATCGAAGCTACAGAGCTCAGCAGGATTCAAAGGAGGTTTAAATATTTATATGGATAACAAGACCATCAGCTGCTACGCTGGACAGTATACATTCTTTTCTTTGTAAGAAAATAAACTCTCATGCTTCAGTGCTTAACCCTGCTATTGGAAATGCTGGACAGAAATAGGCTCAGTGTAAATATTGCTGAGTTTCTATTTTGGAGCTTTATGTAGTTCCCTTAATTTACCTTTTACACTACCTACAGTTAAAAAAAAATGACCCTGAGGGAATACCATTCTGAGGCTTCATGGCACAGCCTGAAAAGCAAGGAACCCATTCAGTGAACAAAAACCTACTTGCTACATTTTATTTTCAGATTTGCTTTTTTGGAAAATAAAGATTTGTGTTGATCCCAAGCTTAAAGTAAGTCACAAATAACTCACATTAAATTTATTATGTGGGCATTTAAACATCTCCAGAGTTCTCTTAGTTACATGAACATGGAAGAAATAACTTAGATGGAATTAGAAAAACAAACTCTTCTGCCTAAAACCTGATGCTCTTTTAAAAAAAAATAATTGTTCTCAGAGCTTTCTCCACAGAAATATGCAATGGTTATCTTTAACAAGTCAGCATTTTTCAATTGTTGTAAACTCGTAGATATGAAATGGTATTTTTCATAAACTTAAAATAGAATGAACTGCGACCTCAGATACCGTATTTTATTAACAAACACAGGATTTTAAACAGCACATCTAACCACAGGAGATTTTTAAGGAGGGAAATGAGATTCCATACCCTAGATGAAGATTAGCATCAACTTGAAGATCATGATCATATCAGGCTGAGAGCCAACAGGAAAAAAGGAAAAATACGTTGAATAGGCTAAAGGACTCTCACTCATTAGTAGCAAAGGTTTGCTTCACAGAACCTTTAAGTGTTCAGCAGAGCGACAGAAATGGGATTTGTCACTCTCAGGTTCACTGAAGTAACTAGATTCAAGAAAAAAAGAGATAAAAGTAACAATACTGCATTTGTGCTAATACTAACTGTACACGAGTTACATATAGAATCATAGAATCATAGAAACACAAGGTTGGAAAGGACCTACAAGATCATCTAGTCCAACCATCCTCCTATCACCATCACTACCCACTAAGCTACTAAATCATATCCCTTAGCACCTCATCCAGACGCTTCTTGAA
>WBMW01005590.1:0-12323 GCA_013396635.1 Penelope pileata
TAACAACAATAATAATAATAACAGTGATAACAAAACCGAGCCAGGAGGGAGCGAGGGGAGCGGGGAGGACCCGGCTGCTGTGCCGCACCGAGCCGGCACGGCCCCGCGCTGCCGAGCCGCGGCCCCCGCCACCCGCTGCCATCCCGGGATGGGACGGGAGGCAGAGGGCCCGGACAGACAGACAGACGGACGGATGGACGGACAGATGGACAGCGGGCACTATGCCCCCCGCGGGCAGGAGCGGGGGCAGCGCGGCTATCTGGCAACTCTCCCTGCAGCCCCCCCTCCCCGCTCTTCCCAAGTGCTTTCCCCGCTTTGATTTGTTGTCTTCTCCTCTCGTCGCCCCGTGATCTCCCTACGCGGCTCCGTTTCTCCCCGGGATGCGGCCCCGAGCTCCCCGCGCACCCCTGCGCTCCCCTCCCCTTCCTCCTGCCCTCCCCTCCCTCTCTCCTCTGCCCACTGCCTCNCCCCCGCCCTCCGGCAAACATCGCCCGTCCTGTCGCCCTCCTCCGCCGCGCAGCTGATGGAGAGCAAGAGCTGCAAAGGGGACAGCCTGCGGCCGGCGGTCCCGTGCAAGCACTCCGTGGAGAAGAAGACCATGACCAACCCCACCACTGTCATCGAGATCTACCCCGACACCACCGAGGTGAACGACTACTATCTCTGGTCCATCTTCAACTTCGTATACCTCAACTTCTGCTGCCTCGGCTTCATCGCCTTGGCCTATTCGCTGAAAGTGAGTGCTGAGCGCGGGGGGAGCACGTCAGGGCCGGGTGTAGCACACATCTGTGCCACTAACGGATGCATGGGGATGGGGGGCAGTGATGTGTTTTGGGGCTGGGGATGCTGTTTGGTGGGGAAGGGGCACTTGGGCTGGCCCCGGTGTCCCCAGAGGCACCTACCGCATGGGGATCTGTCAGGCAGCTCCGGCACTTCTTCGGGGCAGGTGGGGACCTTGCCAGGATGAGATCCAGCAGCACTGTGGCACTCGTGGGGCAGGAGCAATAGGAAGCCACCAGCCAGCACCGCTTGACAAGTCGCAGCGGGGACAGGTCGTCAGGCATGGAATAATCCTGCCTCTTTGCTTCTTGCCCTCACTCTCACTGAAATCCCAAAAAGAAGAAAGCTGTGGGGGGGAAGCGGCCCAGCGGGGATGTAGGATTCAGCACCACAGTGCCCGGTAGAATCTTGGAAGCTGCGATGGGAAAGGGCCCTGGACTGTCCTTCCCTTCCCTGCCTAAAAACGAACCGAGTGTGCCCGCAAAGAGCCCACGGCTGTGGGGCGGCCCCACTTGGGTCATGCTTCAGGGACAGCCAGCTGGCTGATGCATTTTGGCAGGCAGCATTTACTGGGAGGCCAGCGTGCAGAGCGGCTTCATCACAGAAACAGATCAATTAACCCCAGCCAGCACCAGGCCGCAAGTGCCCAGGGCTGCCCAGCACCAGCACAGTGCCTCCTGCCTCAGTTTCCCTTCTCTGCGGTTGGGGTTGTTCCTGTGCAGGAGACACAATGGGTTACAGATGGGTTTCACGTCCCCGGGACACGGCGGTGGCTGTGTCGTGTCTCTCTGCGGTCCCTGGGCTGCAGGGGCTGCCCAGCTGCATCCTGGGCTGTGCCATCCAAGGGGACAGCATGGGGAGGGTCTGCTGCCAGCAGGGACTTTATCCTTGGCACAGGGTGGAAGGAGAGGCAGAGCCCAGAATTAACCCGAGGCTGGAGCATCACAGAGCACAGAGCGGCCATATGCAAAGGTCTAGAAGGCGTAAAATCCAGGGTGAAAACAGAGCTTGCAAAAGGGAACAGAAATGGGCCACTTTGCTCTGGATCAAGGAACAGGAAAGAGAAGATGGCTGTCCCGAAACAGCCTTGTCTTTGGGTAACTGCTGGGACACGTGTGGGGATCCATGAGCCAAGGGGTAGGAGTGGTCGTGCTCTGCTCCTGGAGCTGCGTGGTGGCTGTG
This sequence comes from Penelope pileata, assembly GCA_013396635.1. Lineage (NCBI taxonomy): Eukaryota > Metazoa > Chordata > Aves > Galliformes > Cracidae > Penelope > Penelope pileata. Next base: position 1,963 of record WBMW01005590.1, read on the forward strand.
ACTCTGTCCGAGGGGAAGGCACAGCTCTCAGAAATGGGTCAGAGTGTGGCAGAAGGGCTGGAGGGCGCTGGCTGGGGCTGGGCTGGGCAATGGGACAGAACGGGGACACTGCGGCAGCAGCAGGAGGGCTGGGCTGGGGAGAGCACTGTGACACCAGGAAGGGCATTAGGGACCCTTCCTCACTCACAGCCACACAGAGACTTCAGCAGCATCCCCGCCAGGCCAGACACCATGGTCATCTCTCCAGAAGCCTGTTGTTTTCTTCTCTTCTGTGGTCAGCCAGACTTCTCTGGTTCCTCCACAGTTAGGCACAGGGGCGGCCAAGCAGCAGGCAGCCAAGTCCCAGCCCCTCTGGGGTCTGTGTGCTGCGCAGAGCCCGAGCAGGGTGCTGGGGGCAGCACCCTCACCTCCCTCTGTCCCTTCTGTTGTCTCTGAAGGCAGAGCCTGGCCCAGAAGAGCCCCGATTTCCTGTGTGAGCTGCAGCCAGTGCACAGTGGCATCAGATAGTTCCCAGATGGGGGCTTTTGCATTTCTCTTAAAGAACTCAAACATCTAGCAACCTCAGGAATGACTGCTTTCATTATCAGAAATAGCTTTCTCACTACGCTGCCATTTGCTGGATTCATGCCTCTAACAGAACAGCCCTGGGGCCACACGGTGTCTCAGCGGGCAGCCAGCACGAGGCACTTCAGCAGCTCCAGCAGGCTCTGAAAGCAGCTGTGTGCCTCTGCGCTATTTCATGGTGTCCACCATTGATTAAAATGGACACCAAAGAATGCACCGATGTATTTAAGCTCTTATTCAAAGAGATATATGAAGTCAGTGAGTGCAGAGGTGGTGCCATCCAAGTGCTCCGTGTGATCGGCAGGGCCGCCAGGTGCTCTGAGAGGTGACACCGTGGTGGCACACCTCCATGTTTCACCCGTGGCGGGACAGGAGCACGGCAGCCGCGGCTTCCAGGCCACATCCCTCAGGGCTCTTTCCGGCACCTCAGGCACCTCAAGGTCGGTCTGTGTGCTGGTGATGAGGCACAGGAGATAACAGCAGTGCAGGGGGAGCTGGCAGCCCTCGGGTTGCCTCACCACAGGCCCGGCACAGCACCAGGGTCACTCCAGCACTTCGGGTTCGGCCACTTTCATTCAGGAGGAAATGCTGCGACCTTCTTGCACACCGCAGCCCAGCGGGCTCGCTCCCCCTTCTCGGCTCTCAGCAGCAGCGGATGATGCATCGGGGCTCGGTGTCAGGAGTTCTTCCCTCAGAGCTCAGTATCCAGAGGGCGCTGGGAAAGCCAGAACCCCCTCGGCAGCAGTCAGGCTGCGAGGCAGCAGCTCAGGGGAGCGGGGCTCAGCGGAGCGGGGCGCTGGGCCCAGCCCCACGGCGGGAGCTGTGCAGGAGGAATCTGCAATGAGACCAAGGCAGCGAGCTGCTCCAGCGGCTTTTTAAGTCCAACCTGCAGCCCTGGGGTTTCTCTCAGAGATTTTCTGCCACCAAGTGATGTGCAGCAGGGCAGAAGGGTGCAGGGTGGCACAGCCAGCTGAGCCTCACCCCCGGCGAGCAGCCTCTCTGCCATCCCCTCTTACCGCTTGCGGAGCTCCTGGAGCAGGAGCCGACCTGCACAGCCGCTGGTTGTGAGCTCACCCCAAGGAGCAGCGAGGCCGCAGCACCAGGCCGCCCAGGCAGGCTCAGGGCCTGCTTTGTGGCAGGGAGGGGAGAGAAACCAGGGGGCGAGAGGCATGATGGCAGGAGGGTGATATGCGGGCTGGAGAGGGCCCCACTCATCCGCAGAGCAAATAATGCCCTCCAGAGCAAAAGCTCCTTATGCACAGGGAAGCAGAGCCCTGTGTGGAAATGGGTTTACAGAGAAACCAGCCTCTTCCCAAGCATCTTTCTACCAGCTGCGGGCTGAATACTAAACGCCAGGCTGCCTTAAGGACGGCCTCATTAGACTCGTTATCAACAACCCATTTGTCTCCTTCAGAAAGCTGACACAGCACTTGGTACCCATCCGGCATGCACCCGCTCCTAGAAATTAGAGGAGCCCGAAAGCAGAGACAGGAGGTGGGAAAGGGACCAGAAAGCGGCAGGGATGGAAAAAGGCGCCTGCACACAGCAGTGGTGGAAGAGAGATGGGTGGAGGTAGCTGTGTGACAGAGCTGAAGGAGCGTGACAGTAGGAGCCAAGGGGAGCACTGGAGAGGAAGGTGAAGGTAAAACCCCAAGGGGAGGAGGGGCAGGAGGTGCTGGCTGCACAGGGGAGAGACAGAGCCCTCGGGCACCAGGAGATGGACAAGGCAAGCAGAGGAAGGTGGCACACTGGCAGGGATGGGGGACGCCGCTGTCATCTTTCACTGGTGGGAGAGGGGAGATGTGTTTGCACGTGGGAGTGCAAAAATGGGCTGTGGAAGACAGGGATTGAGGAGGTACAAGTTGGGAAGCTGGGTCCCAGCTAAGCTCTGCCTTGTGTGGGGTGGTATCTCCAGCAGAGCCATAGCTCAGTGCTGTGGGGAAGCCCCACAGTCAGCAGACACAGGATAACCATCCTTACCCATCAGCCATCTCCATGTGAAGCAGGGCCAGAATCCCAGAATAATTTCAGGCAAGGTGAAGAGGATCAAAGCGATGATAGGAAAAGTGTCTGTGACTGAGAGCACCTGATCCAGGGTCAGGAGTTCATGTGGCCCTGGGGACCCGTTCCCACTTCGGGAAGGAAGGAGACGGCTTCCAGGCTCAGACCATGAGCAATTTGCAGCAAGAAACACCTCTTCATTATGCTTGTGTGCCGCAGGGACCCTGGCATTCATCTCAGGTTCACAGGCTGGGTTGCAATGTAAATGATAATGCCAATATGGGAAGATTTGCGTAAGGGTGACAGCTGAAGCCGTAGGGTGTGTGGGAAAATAATAAGGGAGGAGAGAAAGGGACTAAAGGCAGCACACCAAAGAGCTGCATGAGGATGAGGGATGCCCACAACTGAGGAGGCTGGAGGAAAGCTGGGGACAAAGCTAAGGGCAAGAGAAAAAACAAGGACAGCAGGAGATGGAGGGCATGGGGCGAGCACCAGGTGCTGTGGGGGTCTGCAGGAGCAGGTGGATGGCAGCCTCTGGGGAGACAAGATAGGAGGCACCAGGTGCCCTTCAGCAGAGGGAAGGAGCCCAAAGCAAGGTTAAAATGGGCATTGGCAGGAAGGGGAGTGAAAGGGAGATGGAAGAGCCAGGGAGAAGGTAAGACATTGGGAGCCAGCACACAGCATGGGAAAGAATGAAAGGTGAGAGCACTTGGAGTGAGTGGGGAGGGAAATTGTAGCTGCCGGGAGCCCCAAAGAAGGGAGAAGCAGGAGATGAGGAGGTGGGAAGATCCCTGGGGGCTGGAGGATCTGGTGCCATGAGGGAACAGCAAGTGGGTGCAGAGGGGTGCAGAGCCCCGAGCACCAGCTGCACCGGTCTGTGTGGTTCAGGATCCTCATCGTGATGAAGAGGAGGGTGCCCCGGGGCTGCCCTTCACTACAAAGTGCCTGCTCTACTGAGCTCGGAGCTCTGTGTCTCTCCAGGCTTTTGGGAGGATGCAAAACCCACAGAACCATTCCCAAGATGAGTCATCCTGGGCATGAAGCTGCCACAAAGGGCTGCACACTTGCTGCCGTCCCTGAGGCCATCTCTGCTGCTGGAAGTCCAGGCATGCCACCAAGCCAAGCACAGTGTGTGACAGCCAATGGCAGGGTATTGGACAGCTTTGCCAGCCAAACCAGGACTCTCTGCTCGGTACCAAGACATAGGGAAAAGGCTCCTGCCACAGCCTACCTGCCTGCAGCAAGCCCCCTGCCACTGCCATGGACACAGCTGTGTTTGCTAGATGTCTTGCTACACAGGGATCGGGGACAAGATTCTCCCAGAAGGATGGGGCAGGTGCCAAAACTGCCCAAAATAGGGCTGTGCAGGTCCGCATGCACCTGCCTGTCCCCATTGCTGCTGGTCTGGCTTGGAGCCCCGCAGAAAGGAGGGCACAGTGATGTGAAGCAGCATGGCCCAGCAGGACGGAGGGGTCCTGCTGCTCGTCCCCATGCTGGGCAAGAAGCATCAGGCTTCCAGAAGAGCACTGCAGGAGAGAGAGAGAAAAAACTCACTGAGACGTGGTCTGAATGCAGCGCAGGATGTTTTCAGAAAGCTCCTGGTCGATAAAAGGTTTTTCATGTTCATAGGAGGACTCCAGGGCCGCTGCAGGATTTCACAGCCTGCCACCGACACCTACCGTTCAGCCAGCAGCACCTTGCTCACACCCTGACAGCCAACGCAGGGTGTGAGCAGGAGCACAGCCCCGGAGCCCTCCGGCATGGAGCGGGCAGCACAGCACACGCTGCACCATCCCAAGGATGCTCCCACCTTGATGCAGGAAAATGGGCAAAATGCCCTGGTCCCATGTCCTCTGTGCTCCAGCTGATGAGTGCCATCTGCAAGAGGTTTGGTGATGGGGATGTGGCCCTGCTAGGAAGGAACGGAGCACAGCCCTGATCTGCTGGGCAGCTGCTGCTTGGTGTCGCCATCCCTGCCTGGTGATGCCACCTGCTGCCTGGTGATGCCATCCGCTGCCTGGGGGTGCCATCTACTAGCTAACGATGCCGTCCGCTGCCCGGTAGTGCCACCTGGTGCCTGCTCGTGTCATCGCCGCTGCGTGGCAGCCTGAAGGAGGTGGGGACGAGCCGGTGACATGTGCATGTGAAGTCCTGGTCCGCCTGGAAACTGACGCCAAGATGGGCCCACGGATGTCCCAGCCTGTAGGACAACCAGGACAGCACCCATGCTTTAGGGCTGAAAAACGCCAGTGGTGGAGATGCCCCACCTGCATTCTGCTGCCTGCTCCAGCTGCTGCAAACCCCGCAGCTGCCAGGATGGCACGGCACGGTGGGAGGGTGCATCAACACCCAGCTCTCTGGGGACGCATTGTTATTTTGTATTATATTTATTTTATTGTGTAATACCACAATGCATCTCCCAATTAATTATTTTCTTCTGTCTCAGGTCCGGGATAAGAAACTCCTCAATGACTTAAATGGAGCAGTGGAAGATGCCAAGACAGCCCGGCTTTTTAACATCACCAGCTCAGCCCTTGCCACCTTCTGCATCATCCTCATCTTCATCTTCCTGCGGTACCCCCTCACTGACTACTAGCGGGAGGCCAACAGCAGCGGCCGCCGCCAAAATGCCTCTATGCCAGAAGTGTCTGCAGTTGTTTCCTGTAGCAAGGACGCAAGAATAAAACAACTCCACTTTGATTGCAAAAAAAAGAAAAAAGAAAAGAAAAGAAAAAAGAAGTAAATACATAAATAAGAAATAAAAGCGTTTATCAGCCCAGCTGAGCGTGCTCTTCCTGCCCCAAACAGTACATGGGCTGCTGTGGGAAAGGGTTTCACTGTTACGGTTGTACAGGGAGGAAAAGAGACCAAGAAAAGCTTATTTCGTGGCAAACAAAGCTGTGTGATGAGAGTGTGCAGAGCTGACAGCTAAATGTGACTCGGGCTGTGGAGGGCTTTGGGCTGCACCTGGGGCTGGGGCACGGCCCAGGGTGCAAGCTGGCAGGAGGAAGGTCATGTGCCCAAGACAGCGAAGCCAACGGGATGGCCAAGGCTCAGAGCATATCAGACGAGTTCAGACTGCCCACCGCCCACAGCACTCTTTTGTTTTCCCTTTGTGATGCCGTTCTGTTGAATTTTGTTCACAGGTTGAGATAACTTACCATCCCCGGAGAGCTGAGCATTACAGTGTTTGTGTTAGAGAGCCCCAAAGCCACCAGGTGAACCCCAAAGCATTAAAGGGCAAATTTCTCCTCGGGATCACCCAGCAGGGCTGAGAACAAAGGCACCTTCTGGAGAACTCCACGCGTCCCGTAAATCAAGTGCTACTGTATTTCTGTAAAATGGCCAATAAAGATACCTCTGATATCTGATGCTGCTGGGTTCATTCCTCAGGTTGTCCTCCCCTCCTTTTGTGTGAAGAGAAGAAGGATGGACAACCCTGTGTGCTATAGTAAGGGGACATGATGAATTATCTGGGACTATTCCATCTGCTGCTTAAAAAAAACAAACCTTGTATTTCTTGAGTCTTTAAGATGAGAGGGCTGAGCGGATGTTATATGTCCCTGAGCCCCCGGGCTATGCCAGGCCCCCAGGGATGGCTGAAGAAATAGGGCAAAGAAGTGGTGTTGCAGCCAGCTGGCCAGAGGCGATGCCGCATCCCCAGCAGCTGCTCAGGGAGACGTCAGGCAGGAATGAGGGATGCTGTTGCAGGTCAGGGCCACAGAGCTAAGCAGGAGGACAAGTGCACAGGTTGGAGAGCAGGGACCGTGCCGACCCCTGCGATGCTCAATCAGTGGCGGGCAGAGCGAAGGCAGCGCAGGAGGCAGGCTCCCCCTGCTGCTGGTGACACAAGAGTAAAGAGCTGTAGTCGGAACCTTTGGCTCCCCAGGCTGCATGGAGACTCAGCCCTGTGCCACCAGCCCCAGGTTGTATCATGAATGAATGGCCAGACCTGGGCTGAAATACAGCTCCTCAGACCCCTGACCTTTTGTCTAATTGCATATTCTCCAGCTGTCTCATCTCTTTCCAGCTGTTAAATGAGCTCCTCAGCACACTGCAAAGCCAGCTCTGTTCCTCTTCCCTTGCTATGGCTTTTCCAGCCTCATTGTGCCAGGAGGAGGCAAAAGCATCCCTGCTGTCATCGCCCCCAGGGGCAAAGTGCGGGTGAGATGGTGCAGGCACAGCAGCACCAGGGAGTGCCCACGGTGGCACCAGCGCTGCACAGGGCTCCACACCTCAGCCCTGCTGGGCTCTGCCTATGGGCAAGCAATGGCCAAAAGGACGGGCTCTTTTCTCGACCTCATGAAGTTCAACAGGGAGAAGTGCAGGGTCCTTGAGCTCTGCACTGGCACCAACACAGGCACCCCGCTTCCATGCCAGGGGGTCAGCAGCCACGGGCAGATCCACGTCACTGCGTGACTGAAGCGCGTGGCACCTCCCCAAAGACCAAACACCAGAGATGTGCATCACCCTCTGCGAGCCGGGATGCTCGCAGCCACCTCACAGGTGAATTTCTGTGCGGAGAGCCCCAGCTCCATCCCTGCTTGGCACACGGGAGCAGGGCTGCTCAGGGGAAGACAGAGCTGACACAAAGTTGGAAGCAGCCCAAAGCCGCCTTCCTGCCTCTAACAAGTGTGACAAATGAGTTGCCATCATCTCTCCCCCCGACGGGCCGCCTCGGCTGAAGGAAAGCGGATGCTGCCTTAATGAACGAAGGGGAATATTGCACTGACTCTGCAGCATTTCTGCATGCATCAACTGTCAGGGACGGGCAGGGTGGACTATTATTAGCAGCCACCACACTTATTATTTACTGCCAGCAACGCCCACGTTGTGTGAGGCATCTCCGCACGAACGCCGAACTGTGCTGCAGCGGGGCTGGGGCTCACCACCGCGCTGCAGACGGGGCAAGCGTGGCTTCTTCCTTTCAGCCTTGAGGGAACAAGGGAAAGAAAAGCAGCAGCCAAATAACACTGCTATTTCTTTTTTAAACGACGCAGGAATATTCTGGAATAGCAGGCTTTGCCAAGGCTGCCACCCAACGCGGCAGAAGGGAGGATTTCAGGGCTGCGTCTCTGCCTTTTCACTCCTGCCACTCACAGCCTCGCCGCGCGCTCTCCAGCTCGCACCTTTTCTTGGCTGCGAAGATGCAGCCTCTGCTGCACACAGCAGTGGGAACAAAAACTGAGCAGAGGGGGTGGAAGAGAGGAGCCGTCAGATGCTTGAGAAGTCTTTTGATATCGGGAAGGAATGATGGTCACATTGCCACGTAAAGATTTTGTTGTATTCCTCCAGGAAATTTGGCTTGACAGGTTGATGAGGATTTCTTTTTTCTTTCCCTTTAGCTTGAGGGGTGAGGATGGGAGATGGGCAGTGATTTCTCGCCTGCAGTCAGTGTTGTTAGATTGTGTCTAGAATACTGCTCCCTGCTTGGGTCCCGGACGTGACAGGCGTTAGGAACAGCTGCCAAGGTCAGCGATGGGATGGCTTCAGGAGCACATCAGAGCATCCCCACCATCTCCAAGGGGCTGATGGAGACGCGGAGTCGAGATCCTCACCAGCCCCAGGTCCCCCCCGACCGGCATTGCCCACTGCTCCTCACAGGCTCTGCAGACAGACAGACAGGCTGTGGACAGACAGACAGACCCGCTGCAGCCCGAGCGGCCGCAGCCACTGCCTGTGCTGCAGGGCGCAGGCAGAGGGCTCCCGCACACCGTGCTGTCCCCAGCGCCGCCAGCGGGAGCCAAGCAGGTGCCTCTGGGCCCCTCCTGGGATGGCCCCGCGGGGCCGCGCAGGGCGAAGGGCCATGGCGCCCTCGCGTGTGAGCGAACGCAGCACTTACGCAAGGCTGGGGCTCAGCAGTGCCACCTCCATGCAGAGGCTGCTGAGCCAGTTTGTGGGCAAATCCCAGCTGGGCTAAACTGGTTTGGATTTCCTGCGAGCAGCCAACGTGACCCCGTGGCTCTCCTACGTCTGCGGGTTGGCTGTAAGAAATAGGGCATGCTGGAGCGCGGCCCTGGCAGCTAATGCGGGTAAGGATCTTGCATCCGTGGGATCACCCGGGGGGTGAGCAAGCAGCCCCCATTCTGCACGAGGCGGTGCTGGAGCACCAATACCCACTCGTCCTTCCTAAAGCCCCCACACATCCCTCTCCAGTGCTGACCGTTGAACTCTGTGAGCTGGAGCTGCATCCTCGCTCAGTGCCACCACGGGGCCTCGCTCGGGACCCCGGCACTGCAGGGCCACTGCAGCTGCAGCCGTGGGGGGAGTGATGTGTGGGGGCTGCTGCTGCTCCTCTCGCACTGCTGCTCCGGGCAGGATCAGTGCCCGACAGCCCCGCAGTGCCCAGTGCCATGCAGGCAGGTGGGGAGGAGGGGGAGGCACAGATGGCAGCAGATGCTCTCATCACTGAAACCGATTTAAGCAACATAGAAAACAATGAAAAAAAAAAAATCCTAGTGGCTGATGAGCAGCTGAACAAAAACCTGCACAGGGGTAGGGAAAAACAGTCTGGACCTGAGGAGCTGTGCCCAGGGCCGGGCTGTCCCCATGAAGCCCTGCAGGAGCTTGCTGCCACCAGCGGGACCGCTCCATGCCCTGTACAAAGGTCCTGCTCCTCCCATCCCCTGACTCATGCTCTGTGCAGAGAGATGTGATTCAATGTATGGTTTTGTGCTGTCTTTCCTCTATCCCCTCGGCGGGAGTGCCCAGCCGTGCGGTCAGAGGAATGGCACAGCCAGAGAAAGCGCACAGGCAGGGGAATGGCACAGCCAGAGGAAGGGCACAGCAGAGGAAGGGCACAGTGTGCCAACCTCGCTGCACGCCATGCTACGTGCACGCACTGTGAGCACTGTTCTGGGAGCGCTGAGCCACACGGGGCACATGCAGATCATTTTCTTGGGGAAATGGAGATGGCTGTGCTCAGCCCTCCCCACGAGCAGTGGGGCCACCTTGTGAGGTTTCACCCGAAATCCAAGGAAGAAGAAAGAACAGTGAGGCGGATGGGGTGGGCTCTCTTCCAAGCGCTTGCTACCCGAGATAAAGCACCTCCCTTCAGCAACAAGCCACTGCCCCAGCATCGCTGCTTGGCTCATTCTGTGCATGGGGAGGGGGATCTGGCCCCGGCGATGACAACAGTACCTGGGCCCAAGTGGCTCAGAGGCACATGGTGCTGTAACCCCAAGCCTGCCAATGTTCCCCACCAAGCTGGGGACTGATTCCTGCAGCAGCAGAAGAGGGGACAGTGGGATTTGCAGCACCACAGTGCATCCCAGGCCCAGGGCTTCCCAGCCTCGGTGCTCGACGAGAAGCAGAGCAGAGAGAAGGGAGTTCATTGTAGAACAACAGCCGCTGTATTGGCAGTGGGGAGGACAGTTCCATCTGTCTCCTAAGCGCCAGCAAAACCTAAGCTCCTAAACCCTAATCCCTCGCTAAGCTGGAGCTGCCGGGCCACAGCCAAGGACAGAATGGTGCTGTGGCGCCCGGTGCCACCCTCAGGTAGGCCGGGGCCTTCGCCTCGTGGCACCTCAACACCTGGCACCGGGCCTCAAGCGGCCCCTCAGCTCCATTGTAACGCCTGCATCTGGGCCGGTGGAGGTGTGCCCAGGGCGGGAGTGCACCCCCGGACCGCCCATTGCCCGTGGGGTGCCCCCCCGGGGGGCAGCGCCCGAGGCCCTGCAGCCTCTGCCCGAGCTGCGGCTCCGCACCGCTCCGCGCTGCTCCGCGGGGTGACGTCACCGTGCCCTGCGCCTCCCGCGCTGATTGGCTGCGGGTGACGTCAACGCCGTCTTTTTTTT
>WBMW01005590.1:12360-65185 GCA_013396635.1 Penelope pileata
GGCTGCGGGGGACGGTGCGGCCGCGGGTGCGGAGCGGAGCCGCGGTGGGGCTGGCGGAGGCGCCGCTCTCCCGCGGCGGATACATCCCTGCGCTTGTGTGCGTTGTTATCTGCACGGGTTTGGGATGTGAAGTGCGGGTGCGGCAGAGGTTTGTTTTGCGGCAAATAATAAAACAGAGCCCCGCGGGGGTGTGCGCGCAGGTGGGAGCTGAGCATCCCCCCCGCCCCGGGGCTGCGCGGTGCGGGGCCGCGGCGATGAGAGCGGGGGGAGCCTCGCCGCCGTCCCGGGAGCGGAGCGGGGGTGCCCGGCAGCGCTGCGGGAGCTGAAGGAGCGAAGCTGCCACTTAAAGACCTCCCCCCCCCACCGAGGCCCCGCAGTGCGCGTGGGGCGGTTGTCACCCCCCGTCCCCAAACGTCGATGTCGGTGTGGAGTGCCGGTGGTTTTCACAGGGGTCCGCGGTGATTTCCCTTATTGATAAATCAGTTCCTCTCCTTCCTGCTCTGCCCCCCACCCCTTTCTCCTCCCCCAGAATTAAATTCCTGAGCAACAGCAGGAGCTGATGTCAGTGCCTCAGCTCACGTTGGGGAGCTCCGCGCAGGTCAGTGATGCGCGGGGCGGCCGTGCTGCGGTGCTGCTTTCAGCGATATTCGGGTTTTCTGGGCACGTTCACCGCTCGCATTGCGGCGGCACCGCCGGGGCCCTGGCACGGAGCGCAGCTCTGCGGAATCAGCTGTCACCGGGCCCTGTCCCAGGTGGCCGGCAGGGACAGGTGACCCCGAAATTTTGGGCAGAAAGGCAGGGAGCCCCGCAAAGCCATTGGCACGGCCGGGAAGCAGCGATGCGGAGCGCTGTGCTCACCTTGGGAGACGCTTGCCCCAGGTGCGTGAGCCTCGCCGCATTGTCTGCGGGGCCGGGCATGGCTGCAGCGCGGCTGCAGGGGGAGAGCTTTGTGCTTGCAGGGGCTGTGGTCACCGCGGGCAGCCGGGATGGGCAGCGCTGCGGGGACGGCCATGCCAGGGGCTCTGCAGGATGGGTTGTTTGGGTCTGGGTCTGCTTCCTGGGCTTTGTGTTTGCATGTGATGGATCCCAAACCAAAATGCGGTGCTGTGCCAAGAGAGCTCTCCTACCTACAGCTGGGTGCAGCAGGGGCTCCTTGCTGGAACGCCTCTGAGGGCTCTGCGGTTGTATTCTTGTGGTTCTGACAGGCACAGTCACACTGGTGGGGCGTGCGTGTGTGTGTGTGTGTGGCACTCACTGCCCAGTGGCGGGGGCCATGCGGGAGCACTGAGCAACAGCAGCTCGGTGCTGAGCTCCTGCAGCAGGGCTGCAGCCCAGCGGCACAAACCTAGCTCCGGATGGCAGCGTTTCATCCCAACAGGCTTTGAACCACCATGGTTTGTTGTCCCTGCCTTGGCGCAAGGTAAGGGGCTGGGGGGGGACCTGGATCTGGCTGTGCTTTGTACAGTGCTCCTTCAGCGAGCTCCTTGGGAGCGCTGGCTGCGGGCTCTGCAGGGAGATGGCGGCCGATGCGGCACTGGGCGCCGAGCACCTGGCCGAGAGGTGCCTGCGCTTGGAGAGTTTACCACTGAAAATTCAGCACAGTTATTATCCCCAGAGCCCCCAGAGAGCTGAGTGAGGCTTCTCAGTGTGTCCCACAGACAGCCAGGCTCTGCCCTGTGACCACCTCCCCAAAAAATCCTCCCCAAAGGAGGCTGCGGCTCAGCAGGGTTTCTGGAAATGGCTTTTTGCAGCACGGCTGTGAGCCATGTCCTGCTCCATCCTGCCCCTGCTGTGTTACTCTGCATAACCAAACGGGGAGTGTGAAAGGTGCCCTCCCCTCCCGCTTCGCCCTGTTGCCCTCAGGATCAGAGGTCAGCTCCTGCATGGAAGCTGGGATCCACAGCCCTGGCTGCACACAGGTGCACGGCACGTTCATGATGGTTGGGATGGGAGCAGGAAAAGGAGGTGTGCCAGTGCTCGGCAGGCCTGATTGATGGTCCCGGCTTGTAGGACTCTGCCGTCACCCTTCAGCAGCTACAGCAAGCAGAATCTGTAGGGGATGTGGTGGTGAGGAGAGGAGCTTGCAGGTGCTCCGGGCAGGATGGCTAGGAGGGGGCTGAGCCTGCAGATCTCTGCCCTCCGCTGTGGGTTTAATGGCAGCGTTTAGGAGAGCTGCCTGCAGAAACCCCCAGGGCCAAGAGCTCCTTCCTCCTGCAGCCCTGCTCTGTTCCTGCTGCTGCTCCAGCCCTGGGATGCCTTCTGAGTGCTCCTCTGCATCCCGGTGCCCTCTGGGGTTTAAAACCTGTTTTTCAAGCTGTATGTTTCTCCTCTGAAGATACACCTGTCCCGCCCGACGCGGGTGGGAAGGAGGCACCTGACGTGATTAGGGGCAGGCCTGGGGAGGGGAGGGGAGTGGCCGCGGATGGCCTGTCAGATAAGGAGCTGAACCAGCGCTCCTCTCGAGATGTTCTCAAGCTCAGGGAGACCTGTACATGTGTCATGAGCAGGATGATGGCACAGTGAGGGAATGTGAGGGCTGTGAAGATGGTGTCAGAGGCTGCCCTCAGAGGCAGGCAGAGCTTGCGGTGTGACGGGGAGAGGCGTGCCCATCACACGCAGCCCAACAGTGGGATGCTGGGTTTGCCTTCTCCTCAGGTGGAGGGGAGAGCGTAGCACCTGCTTGTGTCACATCCCATGGGGGTGACGCTCAGTGCCCTGCCCGAGAGCAGCGTGAGGAGTCAAGCTAGAGCAGGTATCATGGGCAGACGTGCAGGGGTTGTCCTTTGTTTTGCCCACAGCTCCTGTGGGTTTTGTTGCTGCTCAGGACCTCCAGTTCCCAAAAGTGATGTGTGCTCCTTGTTGGCACGATGCCTTCAGGCTGGATGTTGCTGGGATAGGTGTGATTGGCATGGGGGTAGATATCAGGCTGCACTGGATGAAGGTGGGATAAGTGATGCCCTTTGCTCTGGCTTCATTTAAGAGCAGCATATCGGCAACATATCTGGGGTTAGATTCCACCCATTCCTCAATTCCATCTTTTCTTCCCATTCCTCTTATGCCTTTTTGCTTGTTTGCTGTGCATGGAAAGCCCTCGTGACCCCTGTTTGCCCACCCTGATGTCTGTGCATGGCTCTGCCTTTGTTGTATCTTTCTTTTTTTAAACCAAACCATCAGGTTCTCAGGGCAGAGCCCGTGTGTTCAGGCTGTTCCCGATGGCTTCTGCCTGCCAGTGTGCTCACCCAGCACCGAGGTGCACAGTGTGCCCACAGCCACAGCGCTTCACCCCACCCGTTGGGTTTGCTGCTTTTTGTCAAAACAGGGCGTTCTATTCTTTGAGTGGCAATTCAGCTGATGCAGCAGCGCTGGAGGAATTTCAGCCTGCTATTAGGTGGTTGCAGGGATTTTTCTTCGAGCAATTCCCACACATTAAACCTGTATCTGCTTACACGGCATGTCTCCTGCTGACATCCAGCCTCTGCTGGGTAACTCTGGGCAATCTTTGCTGCAAAATGGGGAGGGCTTTGGTGCTGTGGGTGGGCCTTTAGGGCTGACCCAGGCAGCTTCGTTAGCAGAGGGTGCTCGTGTCCCCCAAGCCAAGCTTATGCCCCATTGGCAGCTGCTGCCAGGAGCCCAGCCCTCTCTTTGCACATCACCTGCTGCTGCTCTCCCTGGTGGAAGGTGACCCGAGGCACCGGCCTGCAGCCAGAGCTGAGGTGTGGCCCTCGAAATTGTTCTGTGGGGCGGTAGGGGCAAGCAACACCTCCTGCACATCGAATGGAGATGACTGCTGGGGGGTGTGGGGGGGAAGAATGTGAATCTCTGACTGGGCAAAATCCCCTTAGACACATCCTTTTGTAAAGCACTTGCATTGTACCATTAAAAATAGATTGGTGCGTTCTCCACTTGCTTGCTGAATGCTGATGCCTGTAATTCTGTGTCACCCTCGCAATCCCTTCTGCTTTGAGCTTGGCTGCCTCTTTGTCTGGCACTGAGCAGGGTTCATTCAGCAGAAACCAATCCAGAGAGAAGTGTGAGCTCTGGTGCGGTCCCGCAGGGCTGGAGGAAAGGCGAGGAGCACTGACCTGGTGCCGGGGGGGCAGTGGCCCTACAGGGGCACGGCCTGGTGTGCTCCTGTGTGCTTTGTGCCACATGGCCAGCACCAGCGGTGAGTTAGACCTTCTGGTGTGGAAGTTCTGGGTGTATGTCATGATATGTCACTCGTGGATGAAGGAAGAGCTGCCAAACGCTTTGCTGACTCCTGTGTCACCTCAGCTTAGCCCAATGAAGCCACCTGGCAATGAATCACTGCACGTGGGGGAGAAGGAGAGAGTGGGGTAGGAACGCTGGCGTGGGCCTTGCCTGTCTTGTGTGCTTTTCCTAGATAAAGGTAATCCTTCGAAACTCAAAAATTGGTGCTTTCTCATTGTGGCTGTGGAAAGAGGTAGAGCCCTGGCTGACAAGTGCTAATTCATCCCAAACCTGTGAGCAATTCAGCTATTGTGTGCATATAGGAAGTTTAGCAAGCCTCAAACCAGGTCAGAAAAGCCTTGCAAAACAGATGAAACTACCCTGGTGGATGCATCATCCCATGGAAAATCAGTGTTCTCCCTTTCATTTGGGTTGAATTTGGGGTCTCGTTAGAAGAGCCAGAGTTTCAGCGAGCATAGGGTGGCATATCTGGGCATTGGTCTCTACTGGCTGGAAACCCGTGTTAGAATCTGCATCCGCACCTCAGCTTGCACTGGTCATGATCAGAAACTGTAAAACCTGACAGAAGAAAGGAACTCCCATTGTTATTCTTCAGTGAGTCCAGTGACTCTGTCATTTCCATACAGGGACCCATGGCACGGGGCAGGCGCCAGTGGGCTGCCCTGTGTTTGCCAGTGCTTGCTTCACCCTCTAAACTTCCAACTATGGCTGTCCCAGACAGATTCCTCTTGTCACTGTCCTTAAGAAGTGAAATGGGGATGTTCTTATCTACGTCAAAGAACCACAGCTCAGTCCTGCAGGTATCATGGGCAGTAGTCTGCAGGTTCTGGAAACCCTTTCTTGAGGAGACAAAAACTGCACCCCACAGATATTTGTGGTGTCTGGTGTCCTACGACAAGAGAGCAGGACCAGCCCTGCTAAAGTATCTAACTGCATACCTTTCTGGGCTGCATCTGTCCAGTCTTATTGCAAAAACATAAATGAGGTACTGGAGATCCCAAGATAAGCCCACAGTATCGTCTCTGGGCTTGTCCCGCAGAGATGCAGTGAAGGTGGGGGCATCTGGCAGTGGGCAGGAGGGACTTCTGAAGCATCCTTGGGCCTGGATTCCCCTTCTCCTATGCATCATGTCCTCTGCCTTCCACCCTGTTGTGGTGTGTGCCAGGCTGCTCAAAGGAGAAGGTGCTTTCAGCTCTGAGACAGGAGCCTGGCTGGCTCTCAGCTTGGCAGGAGGAAGATGGAAATGGGATAGCTTTGGTATTAGAAAGCAGCGTGCTTGGGAGCTCCATCCTCAGCGTGGGCAAAGGCAGAGATTAAATGGCTGGCTGGTCATGGATGACCTTTGGTCTTGGCTTTTGTAGGCTTTAAATGAAAGCTTGTGTTTATACTACAAGGGAAAGCCATATAAATCATCTTAGAAGTACGAGTCTGCGAGGAGGAGATAGTGGCCTTGTCATCTAGGCTCCAGCAATCTAGCCTGCTGTTCTTTCCCATTGGCTTTTCCTGACGCAGCAACACTCAGATCTCCAGAAATTGTTCTGGGAGCCAGTTCACAACCTTTAAGCGTGATGCAAGCAGGCTGGGAGGTGACTGTGTTTGCAGCCCACCCAGCATTGCTGGCACAACCCATGTTCCCAGCCACTCTCATGGTGGCCGCAGCTGGAGCACAAGCTCCTGCTCTTCAGCAACGTCCTCCAACAGTGGAGCCTCCCTCCACCATCCTTCAGTGGTGGAGACTGGCCCTTCCCAAAGTCCCCTCTGCATGGAGGGGTGGGTGTGTGGGGGCTCTTGTCTTGGGAGGAAGGTACCCGTCACCTGTGGGATGCAGTGAATGGGGATGTGAGGTGAGCATCAATGAGGCTGTACAGGGTTCCTCTCTCGTGGGAAAGCCTCAGAGGGTCTCAGAGGGTGAGAACAGGGCAGTGGTCGCAGAGGGACAGCCCAGTGATGCTGTCTCATCTTCATGCTCCTAGGGCTCACAAAATATCTTTCCTCCTCATCCTTTAGCTTCACCAGGGAAAGATACACCAGCGGACTTCGTGTCTGGGTTAGTGAATATCGTTAGTGGTGGGTTTTAACCTAATTTTAAGGAGGAGAAAGCAAAAACATGTTCTTCTGTCTTAGCAGAGAAATCTTTTGTGCTCCCTTTTGAAGGGATCTCGAGCAGCTGCTAAGCGATTAGCAACAGTTACATCACTGCCAACATAGCTACTGCAGGCACCTCATGGCTTTGTCCCAGTGCCACCACGGGGGACCATTCGTGCTCCAAATTCCCCTTCCCAGGAGAAAGCCTGCATCTCTCACAGGGAGGGAGAAGCTACTGTGTGGTTCACAATGCTGGAAGAAGCAGAAGGGGATTTATAGATGTGCTGAGCTTAAAAGCAGATGAGGTGGAGCAAGGAGAGACATCCTACAGTTTCTTAATGGCCCATCTTGCCCCATGCTGCTGGCTGGGCTGGAGGCACCAGCTCGAGCATCCTGCGGGATGTGAGCTGAAGGCACTGCGGTAGCATCGCCTCGGGCTGGAGGCGCAGCCGTTGCCTGGCAGCTGCGGGTTTCCAGGGAAACCAGAGGTGCTAACTTGTTAATGAGCCCCACGTCCCTGATTGCTGCTGCAAAATAATAATAATTAGGAATAGGGCCATGTTTTAGGAATCCCTAAAACAGCAGGAGCCTGCTGAGGGGAGCTCACTAAGTGCAGAAGCACTTGAACGAAAAGAGGGGATGGGGAGGGAGGAAGGGCAGAGAGCTTGGCAAAAGTGCTGCATTTTGCATCTTGATATGCATCTGGGGAGCAGCAGGGTCCTGCCAGTGTCCCTGGTGATAAGCCTGGGGCCAGTGGTGAGGCTGGCCCAGGTGGATGGGGCCAAGCAGTGTTCCACTGTGGGGCTCAGAGGGTGTGTCCCCTGCTGGCTGCAAGGGGGACAGCCTGATCACCTAGCTCAGGGCTGTTGGGTCTCTGGTGGAGAAGGCAGTTCTTCAGGAACGGCTGCTTTTGTGGGTTACCTGTGGACAACCAAGTGGGGGTTTCTCTGTGGTGGCAGCCCTGTGTCCCCTGTAATATCAAGGTGGGGGTGCCACCAGAAGAGTGTGCTCCTGAGGTGAGCATTGCAGTGAGTGTGCTGTGAATCCACAGGCTCACATAGGTGATGGAAATGCATTTGAGAATGGTTTGGGTTGGAAGGAACCTTGAAGATCATCTAGTTCCAACCTCCTGCTGTGGGCAGGGACATCTCCCACTACACCAGGTTGCCCAAAGCCCCATCCAGTCTGGCCTTGAACAGCTGCACGGAGTGGGCACCCACAGCTTCTCTGGAGGTTGATGGGGTCAGAGCTGCCAGTCTCTGGGGCATCACTGTTCCCTGAGCTCTGTGCTCAGGCACATGTCGGTGCTTCTTCCAGTACCCTGTTGCCAGATTTGACCCTTCCCTTGGCTTCATCTCTGTGCAGCCCACCTCATGGGGCAGTTTGTGGCATGTCTGTGCATTCCACCAGCGGCCAGTCCTACCCTTATTCTGGTCTTCAGCTTCTTCATTTTGTGAGTTCATTTCCTTTGCCAGAAGCAGATTTTGGTGGATCAGCACAGATCTCCAGAAGACCTTTGCAGATGATGAATAGCAATGCACCTGAGGTCCTTTGCTCTGTGTCCTTTGCAGGCTGTGAAGCCCCTTTGAGTTGCTGTCTCTGTGACTGTTTTCCTGAAAGTGTTCTTCCCTTTCCTCTGCATCTTGGTCACTTCTCTCTGGATTTTTTTTGAATAGAAATGAGAAACAACGGTGGAAGTGGAAAAGGGCTAGGACAAGAGGAAATCTTGGAGGAGTAAGAGGCCGGCCTGCCCAAGACAGCAGGGGGAACAGCTGTTGATCTGGACCATGGGTGGAGAGTAGGGATGTCCAGAACACAGCTACAGGTGGACGTGCCGGTTAGTGAGGTTTATGGTTGCTGCAGGGACATGCTGGCCTTCCTGTTAACATCTCCAGTACAAGAGAAACCAGACCTGTGCCCTTCCTGTAGCCACATATCTCTGCTGGGACCTTGTGCAAGATGAGGAATTGAGGAAGTGGCCTCCGCCTTGGTGATTGTTGGGCAGCGCAGGGGTGAGTTCCCATGGTCCTTCCTGCCACAGGGACAGGTGTGGTGTGTCTGAGGTTTTCTTACTTCTGGCTGACCAGAAGAGTGTTGTAGCCAGGGAGACTTCTGACGAGCAGGCATCTGGCCCAGCCTGTGCATTAAGTCCTCTGCCTGGTTTTCCATCCCTCAGCTGCAGCATGGCCCCTCCCGCTTTGCTGTCCCCATTCAGCTAAGCCATGTGTCCATCTCCTCATTACAGGCACTCCAGGGAGAGGTGGGATTAAAGGATTATGGTAATGTTCTTCAGGAACACTCAAGAAGATTAAGATGGCTTTAATAAACTGATAAGAGAGGGACACAGCTATGTCTCTGAAACCCTAATTTAGGTCCCAGGTTAACCTTTTCCCCTTGCACTGTAGGCTGCCCTCCAGTCTGCGTGGTGAGGTACCAGGTCTCCTACTTGAGCAGTGCTCCTCCTTGGCCACATTTCTTCACCTTTCCATGGCATTTGCACTTTGGTTGGCCAAGAAGAGGGCACCGTAAAAGTTCAGAAGGACCTAACGCCTACTGTGCTTTGGGTCTGCTACTGAGGTGATGGCTGCCTAAGAACACGCTCAGTCGATATCTCCCTCTCTGGGCAAGGCTCCAAGAGAGAAGAACAGAAGGTGCCAACCTAGCCCTGCCTCCTTCCACCTCTCCTGAGCAGAGCTGGGCACAGGACCTGGCTCACTTGTGTTACCTGTGTCTGCTACCAGGTCTGACTGGCCATGCTGCAGCAAAGGGACGTTTGTCTGGTTGTTCTGCAGGAGGATGGCTGTGAGTGGAGAGGGAAAACTCCTCGTATGTCTTCTCTGACTTCATCCACCCAAGCTCTCGGTCATCTGTCAGAACTTCATGCATGAGAAGCCTCTTCTAAATGGGTTTTCCTCTGAGCAAAGGAGATCAGGGATCTTCTGTCTTTCCCGGACCCCCCCCAGAGTTCACCCTTGCTCGTTATCTGGGGAGCAGATAGCCTATTATCTCTGGAGGTACTGTGCAACACATCCAGTGCGTTGGATCACTCCTTCCTTCCACTTCAGA
Organism: Penelope pileata; assembly: GCA_013396635.1. Taxonomy (NCBI): domain Eukaryota; kingdom Metazoa; phylum Chordata; class Aves; order Galliformes; family Cracidae; genus Penelope; species Penelope pileata. The sequence goes on from WBMW01005590.1 coordinate 21,721, forward strand.
CATTCATTCTTATCCCTCTGCCTCAGTATTATCCCCATCTTTTTTGTCTGTCGCCTCCCTCTGCTCCCTTTTATTTCTTGCATGTAATTGGAAGAGCCAAGAATTCACAGCCTGCTGTCCTGATGGGGAAAGGAAGCAGAGAGCGATTTGGGGAGTGGGGTGTGAAAGAAAGACAAGGGGGGGAAAGCTGGCTAATTTGCATCCTTTCTGAGTGTCCTGGCTCTATAGCCAAGGTACAGCAGGGGGTCTTCTGGCAAGGCGGCAGCGAGGTAATGAGGTGTGTCATATCCCAGCAGGGGCCGGCCTCGCTCCCTCTCACACCCCCTAATTAGAACTGTTTCAATTTTTAAGCCCCCCTGGAGGAGTGCTGTGGGGAGGGGGAACTGCAAGCCTCCTGCTGTGGGGCTGGGGACAGCGATGCCGTAATGCCACAGGGCTGCAAAATGCTTTGTGCCAGGAGGGGCCATCGCTACTGAAGCTTTTAGGGGATTTTTTTTTCCTCTAAGTTGAATGAATCTGTTAACGGCATGCATGGTGATGCAGAGACATCTACCCCCTGCTTTGGAGAGCAGTTCTGCTAGCCCAGGGAAATACGGGGCTGCTAAGGCTAGGGTCAGAGACCTGCAGATGCTCCCCCCGTCCTCATGTTCTGCAACTGTATGTCACTTGCCTGCGAGCTGGCTGCATCCTCCAGATTTGGTGATGGGTAGCAGAGTTTCCATGTCACACCTTGCCAAGCAGGTGTATTTTGTAGTAAAAATTAGTGTTGGGCTCAGTTTATGGACCCTTCATTTCTTAGTGTGAAAGGTCCTTACGTGGTGCAGGCATGAAGCACCCTTCCTGGGACAAGTGGCACAGTGCAGCCCTGTTGCTGCAGCAGCATGTCCTGCCTGAGCATCTTTGTGTCTTCTCTTGGGTGCCTGCACCACAGGAGCTCGTGATGTGGGAGCTCCCAAGAACTGCTGGCTTGCTCTGAGCAGGGTGACTCATAAGCCTCCTCTAGTTTATAGACCAAATCTTGGCCCTGCAGAAGTCAATGAAGTCTTTACGCTGGCCTTTTCAGGCACGATAGTCATGGTCTTCCTAATTCAGATGCATTAAAGCTTCCATGCAACAGCTTGTGGGTTCTCTAAAGCGCCGTCTGGCAGGAACAAGAGGAGCCTGGTAATAGCCCTGCTTATTTTCTGAATGGCTGCGGCTGCATTAAAACCTAATGCCATTAAAACAGGCCTGCAATGACATGTGCCATTAAAACCTAAGAGGACACCCTGAGCTGATCACTCTTGCTAAGCCCATGGGCCACTACTGGAGTGAGCTCAGCCCTCCTCAGCTGCCTGGTATCTCCTGCTGTGCAGGGAGCCACTTCCGAGGCCTGTATGAGTGAGGCACCACAAAGCCGCTTCCAAGCTATCTGTGCCCAGGCACAGCGTCCCAGTGCCTCTGCCCTGATACCTGCTTCTGGAAGACAGGAGGGAAGGCTGGCAGCTGCTTGGCTGTCAGGAGAAGCCAGCTTCTCGGGACCAGCTGGGATAGGGGAAGGCCATGATCCCCCTTGATAGAAGTGCAGGTTGGGGCCCAGCGTGAGGTGATTTGTTGGTGTGCCTGACAGGCCCCGAATTTGCTGTGGCCATGCAGGAGCAAAACCTTAAAGCTGAGCTAAGCTGCTTCTGTGAAACCATTATCTCTGTGCTCAGCAGAGATCGGAAAAGCAAATGGAGTCTGAGGCGCTGGGCGGGCAGCCTGTGGGCTGCGAGAACGTGCCTAGAAAGTGTGGCCATGTCCTTGTCCCGCTCTTAGGCCCTGCTGAAGGCATCTTCTGAAGGCTGGGCCCTGGGCCCAGGGCAGGCACACGGCTGTCCCACCACCTGACCAGCGTTTCCCTGCTCTCCTCTCTCCCCAGGTTCAGCACCATGAGTCGGCAGCCCGGGCGCTAGCAGCGTGAGGAGCCCAGGACGGTGCTGCCCCGCTCGCGCCTCGCCTTGCTGCTCATCCCCGCGGGGAGACGGGTGCTGGCACCCCGCCTGCCCTTCCGCCCTGCTCGCCTCAGAGGGGACGGACCCGTTATGGCCGGGGACAAGCTCCCACGCAAAGTGATGGATCCGAAGAAGCTGGCCAGACTGCTGCGGAACGGAGCAGAGGGCACCCTCGTCATCGACAGCCGCTCCTTTGTGGAGTACAACTCCTGGCACGTCCTCAGCTCCGTCAACATCTGCTGCTCCAAGCTGGTGAAGAGGCGGCTCCAGCAGGACAAGGTCTCCATCACGGAGCTCATCCAGCCTGCCTCAAAGATGAAGGTACGGGGCCTGGGGAATGCCTCTTTGCCGGGAGGAAGAGGCAGGCTGGGGAAATGTGTGCCCGTAAAGCCGTGCATGGCTTGTGCAACCTGCACCATCCTGCACCCCATTTCCTGCCAGTTCCTCTCTGGCACTCCCTTCCTTCCAGTAGCTGGAGCACGAGCCCTGTGGCCATGGGGCTGTTCTGGGGGACTTGTTTAGTGCTCCCCTGCAGCCCTCCCCAGCCCAGTCTAACAGGTACATCAGCCTCAGGAATTGCCCTGTGCTGGCAAACAACCCCCAAAGCCTTCCTGGAGCTGTAAGCTTAATCCCTTGCTAAAAACTCTTCCCCTCCCCTCTGTCATCTCTAACTCCATTCAGGGACATGTAATCCTCCTCCCTTGTGACGCCAGGAGCTCTTATCCGGTGTCATGGCATATTATCTCTCCCGGGCTCCTCTCTCTATCTCTCCCGGTTAAATAATAGAGGTGGCTCTGAGCCATGGCTGCCAGCCGAAATAGCACTGGGTGCCCCCGCAGTGGCCTGGGGAGGGTCTTGCCCTCCGTGAGATGCTGCTATCAGTTAATGTGGTGGAGGGCGCCTTGTCCCCTCTCCCCCCCAGCGCCCCAGGGGCTGAATGCCACATCCACCGACCATCCCCGAAGCAGCATATCACCTCTGCAGCATGGCTTTGGCAGGGGGACCCCCACTCCTCGTTTTAGGGACTCCCGTGGCAGCCCACTCCTCCACCACTGTGCTCCTCGTTTTACCATTCCCAGTCCGCCCCTGCTTGTAATTTTATGGCAAAGCGAGGGTAATTCAGGCGATTAATCAAATGCTGGGCCCAGCTGGAGCCATCTGTGGCGTGTCCCCCCCCGCCACCCCGCAAAGCCACCACTGTCCTCATTGGCTGCTGGTGACATCACCCTGCCAGGATCAAGGAGTCGGGGANCCTTGCTCCGAGCTGCTTCAGTGATGCTGTGGGCTGGGCGCTTTGGAGGGGATTGCAGAGAATGATTCCTGAACGGCTTGAGCCATTCGTAAATCCCCAGGAGAATAAAGCAAGAATAATTAGTTTTCACGAGCTGGCAGCCAACGTGATGCGGCCGCCCTCCTCTCAGCGAGGGTCACCTCTGCAGTGGCCGCTGTCACGTGGAGAGGCAGCAGCAAAATCCATGCGACTTTGTAGGGGGGGAGGAAGAGGAGGATGGGAAGGGGGAGCGCAAAGAGTTAACATCCACTGATGCCGGTCCCCCTGCAGAGCTGCAGCTTGGCAGCTGCAGAGATGCCGCAGCAGGCGGCAGTGGCTCCCAAAGGATGCTCCTGCACTGGCAGGGTGGCACGGGTGGCTCTTGTCCTGGCTCTGTTCTGCTAAGGGTTGTCCCCAACCTTCACGGTCACCCAGGAGCTGCTGGTGTCCCTGTGGAAGGACCTCCTCCCCACTCCTGCATCCTTATGCAGTGGTCCAGCTACCAACCAGGGATGTGGTGCTAACCCTGTGGCAGGCATGTTTTGGGGATGCTCAGCTTCAGGGCATCTATGTGAGGTTAAGCCCATTGCCCTGGGAAGCTGCAGTGGGGTGGGAAGGGAGGGTCACAGCCATACTTTCAGCTGGCACAAAGCAGGATGCTGGTAGTAGCTTTGGAGGTGGCTGTGGCTCAGGGTTGTGCCACCCTTTTGTGCTGCTGTCCCTGCATGGAGGGTGGCTGGAGGCTGAGCAGTGGCAGTGGGAAGACAGAGTGGCGGGCATGTCCCTTGGGGCACAAGAGAGAATCAGAATCTGGGAAAAATGCTGCTTTGGGCAATGTGGAGAAAGGGCAGAGCCTGTTGCTGGCCAAACCCCATCCTGGTGGGGACAGGGAGGGACAAGGGGCATGGCTGGTGCTGGGAGCAGATGGCAGGAAGGGTGACATCAGTGACGCGATTGTCCAGCCCCATTATTCCTCCTGATGGACCTCCCGCCCTCCTCCCATTTCCTGTTCCCAGCTGGGGCTGCGGAGACAAAGGCGGCCAGGAGCACCATGGTGAGCCAAAAAGGATGGGGTGCTCCTTGCCTGCTTGCACAGCCCAAAAATTCCCAGACCTGTCCATCCTGGCCCCTGACAGACATCATTCGCATTTTACCCATCATCTGGTTGGGCAGCACAATTTTCCCTCTGATGTGCCAGAGGATGCCATTTGCTGGGAAAGAAGAAATGGGGAAAATGCAATGAAAGGACAAAGGGATATTTAATGTGCATGTCATCTGCCCTGAAAGTGGGGGCATAGCTGAGCCACCTCTCCTCGAGCCCTGATGCATGCCATGTTCCCATTGTGCACACATCTTCCTCGGGAGCTGTGTGGCCGGAGCAGGGATGCTGACCTCCGTGGCTGCCCACATACTGGGCTACGAAACTGTAGCAGTCATCCATTTTCCAACAAATTACTTTTATTTTATTCTAAGGAATTCCAGTTATTACAGCCGTAGTCTTCCTTGGAACAAAAATGCTCTACCTGCTCTGGTTTTGTTTTTAAGCCCACTGCCAACTGGAATAATTCAGCCCCTCAGTGCCATTTCAAGGGAAGAGCATGTGGGAAATTCCTGCTTGGGGGTTTATTTTCATTTCTGGAGGGAAATGCTGAAAAGTTCACTTCTTTAAGATCTCTTTGGAAAGCCTTCCCACATCTTGACCTGTTCTCGCTTCCTGAAATGCAGCTGTCTCTGGGAATGGCTGTAGCAGCGGTCCGAGGCATGACAACAGTCTACCAGGGCTATGGGGACGTTTATTTATTTACTGGAGGAGCCGGGCCCTGGAAGCAGCTGCTTTGCTCTAGGGAAGGCCGGAGCTTATTTCTGAGCCATGTGCCCGGCTGCTCTTTATGTTTATGGAAGCAGTGTTATTTCAGCAGAGTGATTCACTGTGTTTTGAAACAATATGTGACTGAGAGGTCTTGAGTAATTGGAATAATAAGCATACCTTGCTCTTATCTTAGCCCGGATCACCTGGAGGGCTCAGAGTACTCTGCATGGCAGACAACTGCCATCATCGCTGCTGAGCAGAGGAGCATTGGGTGGCACCAAAGCACCCAGTGCCCTGGACAAAATGGGGAGATATTAACAGGAGAAACCTCCAGGGGAGGGGATGAGCTCCCCAGGGCTGCTTCTGCAGGGCTTGGGGACGGTGACCTGGGTGATGTGGTGGGACCACAGCACTTGTGGCAGGAAATGGTTGATGGTTGGACTTGATGATGATGGTTGGACTTGATGATCTTGACAGTCTTTTCCGATCTAGATGATTCTAGGATTGTGTGAAATTCCCATTCTGTCTGAGCCATGGGACTGGGAAGGCCACCACCACCATGTGTGATGTGTCACAAATCCTTTCCGTGCCATGTGTGTTTTCCTTCAATCCAGGATCTCCCCTCTGCCTGTTTCCGCCGCCCTTGCCCCTCTGAGGAGGGTATTTATTTTCTGCAGCCGGGCCATGCAAGGCCAGTGCTTGTTTGGCATTTACATCGAGTGAAACCTTATAACTTTAATAAGATGTAAACCGTGTCACACATATCTGCCGTTGCTCAGCAACCCTGCAGTAATGGCCAAAACAAAGCCTCCCCGTGCGGCGGGAACACTAAATCCTATTGTGGGATAATTCTGCTCGGCCAGAGCTGTTATCTCCCCTGCTGCCCCCCGCGGCCATCCTGGCCGGGGTGTGAGCCCCTGCCTGGTCCTCTCCTTGCTTCATTTGTGATGCATTCGTGGTGCTTCAGGCTGGATTTTCAGGACAGCATGCTGTGACGAAGGACAGAAAAACACAAAGAATATTGATGGCACTTCCAGAAATGGCCACTGATTTCACTCACCTTAGGCAATTTTCAATGTTTTATTTTAAAATTCCCCATCCTTTCCTCTTCTCTCTCCTCCTGCCACTGCCTTTTCCTTCCTCCCTTCATCCTGCTGACCCACGGGGCCAAATTTTCTTCCCATTGATTTTCAGGGTCTTGAGGCTGTCCTCAGCCCTGCAGTGAGTGGCTGTGATGAGCTCAGCAATATCCACATGTGCTGCAGTTTTATTGAGATGCAGCTCCTGTTTCAGGGCAGGGAAGAACCTGCATGGGATGTCAAAGCAGCCCAGCTGCTGCTTCCTTGCAGCATGAGGGCTGAGTCTGCTTTGGGGGGATATCTGCACGCCTCTGCGTGCTGCAGAAACATTGTCAAGGGATGATGGGATTGATTTTGAGCATCGTGTTTGTGGTTGTGCTAATATCTATAGCAACTCAAAAGTGGTAAGGTAGGGCATGCAAGTGACAGAGCAAAAGGAGGGGGATGTTTATGAGTTGTGTCCAGCTCCAGGAGTCTCCTATGAGGCTCTGGTCCCTGTTGAAGAGCTATGCATGGGGAAGGCCGTGCTGATCACCAGCACGGGGTGCAGCAGTTTGAGCCCTCTCGTTTCCCTGGGAGCACAGCATACAGCAGCACATTGCACCAGAAGGACTCCCCATGCTCAGAGGGGGATGGTTGGGGGTTGCAGCTGGTGTTGGTGCAGAAGGACTTGTTTACACCCATTTACACACAGCCATGTGGTACCCAAAACATCAGGGTTGTGCTCCTGCTGCAGACAGTGGAAAAACACCACGGGCAGAAGCAAGTCCTGAGTTTCTCCACTGCCAGTTTTTTGCCATTCCCCACAGGTGGAGGCAGAGGAGCACCAGGACGTGGTGGTCTATGACCAGAGCACGCGGGACGTGACAGGCTTGGCTGCTGACAGCTTCCTCTCCATCCTCCTGGGCAAGCTAGACAGCTGTTTCCACAGTGTCTCCATCCTCACAGGTAGGAGCAGAGCTGCCTGAGGGCAACGGTGGTGGTGATGGTGGTGGTGGTGATGATGGTGGTGCTGTTGGCACCAGCAGCATTGTAGGGCGGTGGGCCCCTTTGTGCCTGTTTGGGACTCTGTGTTACTGTTTCACTTGATGCTCATGCAATTATTTTCGATTTATGGTGTTGTGGCCACACAGTGCCTGTGACGAGCGTGTCATCTTGAAGGGAAAGTTAAAGCTGTCTCTAATTCTGGTGGCTGGGGGAGTGCCTGGCTGGCTACATGGGCTAAGTGCTGTTGAACCAGAGCTGTGATGGGGAGAGCAGAGAAATTAATGGGAATAAAGCACCCAGGTGTGACGGTCTGAGGGTTTCAAAAGCAGGCAAGGACTATGACATCATGCTAAAGGTAATTAGCATGGAGCTCTGCTGAGGCCACTGCCCAAGGTCTTCATGGCGTAACTGAGGGCACAGCTCAGTGCACAATGCTGACATGGAGAAGGCGGATTTGGTCTGGTCCCAGAGGGAGCCTGCTTCGTCAGCAGGATGGGTCAGGAAGGGGCCTTTGTAGCGGACCCGAGGAAATGCCCTACTCTGGTCCCTTGTAAGGATGGTGTCACTGTCACCAACACTCAGCCCACACAAGCAAACAAGCATCCCCCTGTTTTGGCCGCTGTCTCCATCCTCCCCAGCTGTGGCACTGAAGGTCTCCAAGCAGGTGCCTGCCTGCAGGCGCTAGATGTGAGGTGAAGTTTAAGACCCCTCAGTTAAAACTCATGAACAGGCTTCTCAGCCCTTCCCTTCCACCCTGCGTTCTCCCACAGAAGTTCTCAAAGAGCTGCGTTCCCAACTGGTAATTGCTGAGGTTTTGGCAAAGCCTGCCCTGTTCCCTGTGCTGTGGCACCGCGAATCGTGTGGCCCAGAGCCTGCTAATGGGGAACGCAGGCCGCTAATGCATGGAAAAAAAAAAAAGAAACTGAAATGTAGCACACTGGGTCATGGCTGCTGAGTTTTATATGGAAATCATGACTCAAAAACACTGCTGAAAGCATCCACAGGGAGGCTGGGCACGCTTTCTGACACACGCAGTTTCCTCCTTTCTGTAATGTGGGCAGCATCCGGGATATTTTTGACCCAGGTTTGCAGTGCTTGGGAGGTCTGAGGGGAGTGTACGCGAGGCCAGACCTTGACCCCTTGCCAGGCCCACGGGCCTGTCTTGCAGGCAGGGCACACCAGAGTGCGAGGGAGGCTGTGGGCCCCAGCATCCCATTGCGGTATTGAGTCCCATCCTGATCTTGCCCCCATCCATGTGGCATCCCTGTGCCTTGGTCCAAGGAGATGGGGGACCACAAGGAGACCTCAGCCCAGCCCAGGTACCTCATCCTGCCCACAGCCATCGTGGTGCCACCCTTTCTCCTCTCCTCTCCGTGGCATTGGGTGGAATATGCGCACGCTGAAATTTGGAGAAACCCAGAGACCTTTGTTTATTGCTTTGGGTCCAACATGAGTAAATTATGTGTTTGTGGGCTAAAGAGCTGACAGCTGTCCCTCACTTCATGCTTTGATTTTAGAACATTTATTGTTTTGATACTAAAAATCAACCCAAAGTTTGGCTTTGCTCCTTTACTGCATATACAAATGTTAGATCTGCTACCTCTGAGCCTACGTTACGCCTTAGAGGGGGGTTTCTACTGCTAAAAGGTGCAGGGAGCTGAGTCCTGAGCACTCCCAGACTGCTGTGCCCACCTAAGCAACCCCAAAACCAAGCCATTTGGGGACCCCAGCTTGCATCGTCCGCAGCAGGGACAGGACCCAGCAGTCTCAACTGGGTTGCTTTAGGCTCATTGCTTTCCATTTGCCGTGCCTCAGCTTCATGCTTGGCCCTTGTTGTTCACCTCAACATCATGTTTGGATGAATCTGCCTCAGAGCAGCTGGTGGAGGCTGGGGGCAGAGCCCCAGGAGCTGGGGTGGCAGGAGTGAGGGCAGGGGCTTTGTAAGGGTTAACAGCCTCAGAGCAGCATTTCCAGCGGGGCTCAGAAGGAGGAATCTGAGTCAATTATTCCCAGTCTTGGAAATCATCATCATCTCTTCTTTCCCCACCCCTCCCCCCCCTTTTTTTAATTGTGTATGTATAAATAGTGCTACTTGCTGCCCTCCATCCGTGGGAGCAGAAAGCCTGTTGATTTATATGGTTTTCCTGACATCACATGAAGTGGTGGAAAACTGAATGGAGCCAACATTTTTCCTGCATTACGTAATGCCCCCTCCCTCCCTCCAGCCCAGCTTTGCTATTCCTGCAGGAGCCTGACTGTTCTTTAACCTTTGTTTATTTGAGCACAAACCCTTGCTTTTTTTTCTTTGCTTTTCTNGTTTTTATTAGCAGCCATTATCTGTTTATGAAGCGGCAGCAGTCTGGCTCCATTGCTGCTGATGGCTCCGGCAATGTCATCCCTTGTGCTGGAGCCCGGCCAGAGCTGTGGTGCTGAGCGGCTGGGTGCTGAGCATTGCCGCTCCTCTGAGCGGCAGCAAACAAAGCCCAATCTCCCCGACCTCCTCCACAGCTCTGCAAAGTGGTGGGCAAGGGCTTGGGGTGCTCCTCCAGGTGATGCTTGCACAAAGCAGGGCTTTGCTTCCTCAAAAGGGATGGTGTTGCTCTTCACTGGGGATGCAGCTGCTCCACTTTTCCACCTGCGGCCGCTGGTACTGGTATGGAGCGAGGAGGATGCTGGTGGAGAGCCCTCGGCTTTATCTTTGCAATATCGCACGCCGACCTGAAACAGGCCCCTCGCTTCTTGCTGAGCTCTGGTCATGAGCTTTTCATCTGGCTCGGGAGTGCGTGTGAGATCATCTTCGGCCCCCCACCCCCTCTCCGTTTGTACCAATTCTTCAAGGAATGTTTAAATTTTCCAGTTCTGTTCTTTCTAAATTTGGAGCCTCTGTTTACTCCCAAGATTCGGAAAGAATGTAACAGTATCATCAGTGAGAAATCCCTCCCAGCCTTCCCCCCTCCATCCTCCTCCCACCAGGAGGAAACGAAGATACTCCTCAGCTGTGCTGGTCCTGGCGCAGGTCTTCTCCAGTCCGGCAGTGCCGTGGTCAGGGACAGCGATGGCATTTAGTTTCAACATTGGTCTTCCCCATTGAAGGTGTTCTTTAGAGGAGCCTCTCCAGTGGAGTCAAAAGCTTGTGGGTGTCCTCCTATTTTTGCCCAAGGCTGGGGAGATAGCTCAGCTGGGAGAAGCAGTGGGTGTTATTGGGAATTTTGGTGTTTGGGAGATAGTGAAGTGGGGGGTATGATGGGATAAGATTTATACTGGAAACTTTATCTGGTCCTTGGTGAGGTCCTTCCTCTTCCTAAGGGCTGAGTCCTGCCCTCCCTAGGGAGCTGAGGAGCAAGAAAGAAGGTTCTCTATCATCATCGTCATCATCACCGTTGTCATCATCACTAAGGTGAAATAGTGGCCACAGAGTTGTAACTCTACAATGGTCTTGATCTGGGGGGGGGCTGATCTCATTCACAAGCCCAGAGCAGTTATTTAGGAGGTATGAGAATTGAGGAATTTCAGAGAAATTACCAAAGCCAGGTGAATTTAGAGCAGATGAAATGCACAGTGAAAAAGAAAAGGGAAGAGCTGTTCCGAGCTACCCAACACCAACTGGGCTCAGCACTGGCAGGAATTACTTTAGGAACAAGGACCTGGGGGCAAATTCTATGGATTTGGTTCCAGCAGAGCCTCTGCTGAGCATACGGGTCTGAGGATGCTCGTGGAGGTCATGTGAGGGCTAGCTCAGGAACCTTGGACGGCAAGGTCTGAGAGCACTTCTGGGCTTGTTGAGTGAATCCAACAGATAGATCCAAAAGTTTTTAATTCTGAAGTTCTTTATCTAAAATCTGAAGAAACAAAAGAGGACAAATAGGCAAGCATATAAAGTGCCCCAGTGGGAATTACAGCCTGCTTTCCTCAGGCACTCGGTGGTGGGGCATGGGGGTACCTGCAGCAGTCCTCTCTTTCAGCTGTCTTTGGATGCCGGATGTTCAGAGCGATGGATGTAGAGCATGGACTATGTCGGACCACAGGGCAGGATGCTGCAGCACTGGCTGCCTTTGGGATGCTGCTGCAGCCCCATCCCAGTGGGTACTGGTGTCCAGCCCAGGTCACCCAACACAGTGCATCCCTGCAGAGGGGTGAGGTGGCCCCTTCCCACCCTGCTGCCAGGGCCTGGAGGTGCCTGCAAGGGTTTGGGCTCCCGTGGGACCAGTGGCCACATCCCTGGGAGGGGTTAAGCCAGGTCACGTATGTGTGAGCTGATTGTATTCCAGACCTATGCTCTAACCCTCCCTGTTTAGCAGTGCTATCGTCAGACAACTTGTTTTCCCAATTCTATAATTACCCCGTGGAGCTTCCCTTCCCCCTCCCAGCCGCGTTTTCAGCGATCGGACCCAGAAAAGGCGAGCAAAGTGGAGCGAGGGGAGGAGACGGGGCTATGGAGGAGCAGCCCGGGACTTCGGATGTCATCATGTAACTTCATTTCTCATTTCTGGAAAGCTGAGGGAGGAAGGAAACTTCCCCAGGAGGAGATCGCAATGGGCAGGAACCCATGCCCAGTTATGATTTCCTTCCTTCTGAGAAACCTGCCTCCCCTTTTCCTGAGGCCCTGGCCTCCCACGTGCAAAGGGCGGTGATCGCAGCTCTTACCAGGTCCCGGCGCTGGGTGGGGAGAGGAAACGCTGCTGCTGCTGCCCAGAGGGCCATGGGCAGGAGGGAGCAGGGGATAGGGCTCTGCCTGCAGAGAGATGCCTGCAGGTGACATCTCCACACGCCTGGACCTGGTGGGAAAGCGGCTGCTGCCCACCCGTGTTTATGTGAGGGTAGGATGTACACAGGTCAGCATCTCGCATCCAGGGCTGCTCGGAGGGGCCGTGCCCAGCTGCCTGGCTGGGCTGCCAGTGGTCCTGAGCAGAAAACTGTCCAAATGTGTCCTGAAATAACTCGTGCCTGGGATTTTGCAAGCCTGAGTGAGTCCAAACCCACCGACAACCAGAGGGGAGCGAGAGAGGGCAGACACATGCTTGTGGGCTGCTGGGGTGGCAGGTCAGTGATGGCCCTCAGGATCTCACCACCTGCTTCCTATCACCCCCTGTATGGTCTGGTGATGGTTTTCACCCTAGAAGAGTTGCAAATGCAATGGTCACTGCCAAACTGCCCACCAGCAGGGAGGTGCTGATGAAGTTGGGGATGGAGATGGCACGGCAGCGGTGGAGGTGTCTCCATCACCAGCAGCTGTCCGTGCTGCTCACCAGCACCTCATGTGTCCCTCTGCACCCTCCACTGCAAGGACAGGGACGGCAAACACGGGGCTGCCACCGCAAACCCGCTCGCTGAGCGTTGCTTTTGGGGGAATGTGGCTTCTCCAGCCTCGCTGAAGCACGCTTTGAATTTTCTCCAACCTCTGCCCCACATCTGATAATCATCAAGCCATATTTGCTACAACAACAAGGCTCGTTAGGAGGCTGGCTCCGCTCGGGTGGGAAGGCAGGCAGGGGGAGGGGAGAGCGCTTAGTTAATGCCGATGACCTCATCTCATGTGATGTCATTCAAAGGAAAAACACTGAAGTCACTCGCATATGGCTCAGCCTGGGGTTTTTCAGCCCGTAAAGCTTCAGATTTTCAAAGGCACAATGCATGCCCCCCCACCCCCGCCTCCTCCGCTTACTATAATCCTGAATGATTTTCTGGAGGCCTGGCTCAGACCAATAAACTCGCAAGGAGCAGCATGGAGACATATTAAGGAGTCCCTTGGGTGGGAAAGGGGGGATGTAAGTAATTTTCTCCCCCAGGACAAATGCAATGCAGAATGTGCACCAGCCCTCCCTGCTTCAGAAGTCCTCGTGCAGAGAAAGACCCCATTGGGGCTGGGGAGGGCTGTTCATTAGTGCCACCTCTTGCTGTGCTTTTGCATCTCCTGTAGCTCTTGGTCTTGCTCTTCCAGGACCGTGCAGATGGCTCTGGGGGGGAGCAGTGAGCAGCCTGTCTAGCCTTTCTTTCCAGCTGTGGGGGCTCGCTGGTCTTGTTGAAACTGTGAGGATCCCTCCTGAGCGATGGGCTGGTTGGCGGAACCAAGAATGGAGGGGAGAGATGGGCGGGAGCCAGGTGCCAGGCTCTGCCATGCAGGAGTTGCCTGCCATGCACTGGAGGAGTGATTTTATCTTTCTGCCTCAGTTTCCCCTTGGAATGGAGGGAAGTGGTGGTCCCTCCCCCATGCTCAGCTCAGAGCTGGCTGCCCCATGGGATGCATGTTGTTCCTGAGGCACAGGGAGCGGGCATGGCCACGGGGCACCCACTGCCCGTGGGGCGCAGTGGGGAGCAGGGATGAGCACAGGGGTACAGCCCCCCATTGGCATATCCCTTTTCCTTCCTAGGGCTTCCTCCCTCCAGCCCCTGTCCCCACGTTAACCCAGTGGGACTGAATCCAGCAGGATGTGCGGGTCCTCCCGCAGCAGCTGCGGCAGCGGAGGGAGAGCGTGGCCGCATCCTGCGCAGGCGGGAGGGAAAAGAGCTGTTGCGCCTTTAAGCTGTGAGCGAAGCATATGTCAGGCGCGCAGCCCCTGAGTTATCCTGCGTGTCTGTGTGCTGAGTAAGGAATGCGGTTGCATGCCTGACCCGTTAGCTATGAGCCGCCGTGGTGGATGGATCAGCAGGGCTGCTGCTCATGTGCTGAGCTCATTCAGGCTGGAGCGGGAGCCGCACGCGCAGGCAGCCAGCGCAGCGCAGGCAGGGGAAGGGGCAGCGCCGCCGCCCCCCAGCCCCGCTCCCCTTCTTTTTAGCTTTTTCCAAAAGCTGGCGCAGGGGGGAGGCTTTGCTGCGGGGGCTGCTACTTCGCCGAGGCGGCTGGGGGGTTTTGTTGCCCGCCAGCTGTTGTTTTGTTAGGGCGAGAGGTGCTCCCGAGCCGCAACTCAGCTGCCTGGATGCCGCTGGACGTGATGCTCGCGCCCTCCGAGGACCAGTTCTGGACAGACATGCACGAGGGGCAGATGAAGCTGAAAATAAGGGTGCGGAGGATGAAGGAGAGCAGGGAGATGCGAGGTTTGTCAGCCAGCCGGCTCCTTGCCTTGCGGCGCGGACAGAGGGGGCGGCGGGGGCTGTGCAGCCTCCGGGGATGGAGACGGGGAACGCGGTGCGGTGGCCGGCGGTATTGGCGGCGTGGAGACGGCGGGCAGCGGCGAGATGGAGGCGATGGGAGCGTTCAGAGGGGGCGAGAGCACGCGGCCGCTCCACGGGCGATGGGCAGAAGCCATTTGGGAGGCAGCGGTACGCAAGCCGGGCGATGCGCGGAGCCGCTCCGTCCCTCGGGTCTTCCCCTGTTTCCCGGGAGCCCCAAGGATGCCGCATCCACAGCGCGAGGCAGCGTGGGGCAGAGGATGGGCGAGGGCAGAGAGGCGTGCGAGGAGCGATGGCACAGAGCTGTGCTGCAGCGCTGCAGCTGCCTGCGGAGCCATTTCGCCTCCCTAGCGCGGTGCCGCGTGCCCGGCTGCAGAGGGATTGCTTTCGGCAAAGGGTTCGGCAGCATGCTGCAGTGCCGGGTAAAGGGCGAGCGGAGGAAGGAGCTATTAACTGGAGCAGCTTAAAAATCCGCCAAGCCCGAGATGACCTAGATTGCCGAACGGTTGAATCAAGAAACTTCCCCTCCATCACCACTTAAAATGGGAGCCTGCTAAAAGTGCCTGACAGGTTTTTGTGGCACGAACTGCATAACCCAGCGATGGTGTCATTAGTAATAAGTCACTGCTGAAAATGACACATTTTCCTTTACTTAGAACCAGAAAGGCTGGTCCAGAGTGGGCACAGTCACTGGAGGAAAATCAAGCCCAGCAGCTCTGGGAGCGTGGCCGTGTTTGTGTGGGTGGAGGGCTTCCTTTTGGCTGCTTTTCCTTTTTTTAAGGAGATTCTCTTCTTGTGGGGGAGCAGGGAGAGGGACAGGCAGTGGGAGAGTGGGGCGCAGGTCCAGGAGCGGTCCTCAAGGTCACCCCAAAGCTGCTGGGGTGACGTTTGGGGAAATGGGGAATTCACGTGAATCAGGAACAGGGCTGATTCATTGGCTCTCTCATCCCACCCGCATGGAAAAATGAAAAGGAGCTGGCGGTGACGGTGATGAAATATAGAGCCCGATGGAGGGAGGATGAGAGCAGAGCCAGGGCTGGGCAGGACGGAGGCGGTGTGCTGTGATGGAGGAGCAGCAGACGTCTCCCTCCATTGCACAGATATGGGTGAATGCAGCAGCTGGAGAGGGCCCGTGTGCACGGCTGGCTGTGCTGGACCTAGGGGCACTCAGCAGCATTGGGCTTAGCAATGATCTGTGCAAAAAGCACGCGTTGTGCTGCCAGCAGCGTAACAGAGAGGCAGTTCGTCCATTGCTGCAGCTGGGAGAGGGTGAGCTGGCCTGGCTGCGGAGCTGTGGGATCTCACCCGGTGGGACAGCACCAGGCACCGCTGGCAGGAAAGCAGCGAGGGGATGGCAGGGGGAAATCTCAGGCACTTGCATCAGGAAGCTCTGAGGAAGCCTGGGAGCTTCCCCAAGCGCAGTGAGTAAGGGTGACAGTAAGCAGTATTGCATCACGGTGCCCGGCTCGGCTTCCACCCAGCACGGGCAGCAGGGAGCCAGCACGCTGCGAGGAGGGATTTTCCCAGCAGCTCACAGGGTGACGCGCGCCACATCTGGCCCCTCCACCACCCTTCCTTCCACCCCACCTGCCATGCCTCGGTTTGGCACTGCTGTTTGACATGCCAGTTTGGGCACACATCCTTTCCTTCAGGAGCAGTCACGCAACGGAGCGCAAGCTGCTCTGGAGGAGAACAGCGACCTCCTTATTGCTCCAGCAATCCCTAATGCCCCCAGCTCTGGGAATAATCTCCCAGATCTCCCTGCCCAGCTCGGAGGCTGGTTGCCGAGCCGAGATGCGTGGTGCTGGCTCATGTGCCCGCTGCCCCTCGCCACGTGCCGCCCTGGCAGCGGCTGCCAGACACTGCAGGCATCTCAATGAGAGCCAGGCAGAGGCTCTTGGCCTCTCTCAGCCTCCTCCCGGGAGGTTTAGGGGGATGGGGGGCTCCAGCACAAGCACGGCAGCATCCCTAGGGTGCTGTGGCTGTGCCAGGCTGCTGCAAAAGCTCTGGCACATGCTTGGAAACCCCGAGCAGCTTCTTAATGTGTGTTGTAGAGGCGGTGAGGTGGGCCATAAAGCGCCTCTTTAACACCCGCTGTGGGACTTCTGCCAGTTCCTGCTTGGAGGGTTTGCAGCTCTGGCTGGCTGCTACCATCCTCCTGGCTGCTGCAGGCCGGTGGCACCGTGGGGGGACATGTCACCTCTTCTTCCCCGTTTCCTTTTGGCCCAGTTCCCTGTGCCCAAACATTCCCCTTATGCCTCATCCTCCTTGTCCCTCTCCTCCACCTCACACAGGTGATTGCAGAAGCAGGAAAACATTGGATTTTGCTGGGAATGGTTTGAAGGCCCCGAGGAGCCATCAGCAGCCAAAGGGGCCATGCTCCCTGAGAGAAGCTCCCCACCAGCACCCAGGCTGGAGGGGAACATCCAGAAGACCCTTAAGCACCCACATCACTTTAGGCAGAAATCCCTCCCGAGGGATTTCTCCTCCAGCGTGCCCAGAGGAGGGAGGACCACTGGGCCCTGCTGCTCTCTCCAAACAACAGCTGGGATACGTGGCCCGGGGTGCAGAGGGGAAAGCCCAGGTATCGGTGGGAGCCCTGCCAGGGACACTCACTGCCTTTGGGATTGTTTGGAAGAGCTGCTTTGCTTTCTAAAAATGCAAGGCATGCTGGAGCAGCCAAACGGGCAGGGTGAGTGCTTCAGCGGGGTTGGACCACTGGCGGGCACCCATCTCTAGGATTTCCCCTGAGCAGCTGTGAGCAGGGTGGGAAGCATGGGGGAAATGAGGACAGGAGGGATGGAAGCACAGCTGGGCGAGGTTTGCTTGGGGCCAGCGAGTGCCCTATGCCCCTGCTGCTGCTTCCCGTGCAGAGGCGGCTGAGGAGGAGAAGGCAAGGCTGGCGTGTCCCAGCCTGCCGGAGCGATGAGGTCACCCCTGCTCCTGGCTTTTGAAGAGGGATTTGAAGCTGGAGGCAGCCCCGGGCGGCTCTTGATGGGTACAAGTGAGGGCGAGAGGCTGGGGAGCAGAGGAGCACCACTCTCTCGGGCTGTTTGTGTGCTCTGCTCCTCATAAACCCACTGGGTTTCTTTGGAAAACCCCCAAGTCATTGTGCAGAGCCAAATCTGCGTCCCATTACACCCCGCGCACTTGCAGAAGACACACACTCCTCACCATGCAAACCTTTCTCCCCCAGCTTCTCCCCATGTGTGCCTGCAGCCCGAGCGGGGCAGCGGCACGTGTGCGGGGCGGTGATTTACACTCCTTGGCAATGGGGACGCAGCACCAGGGCGAGCAGTAACCAGAGCTGTGCTGCACCTGTGCTGGGCCTCCTTCCTTCGCTCTGATTTAATGTCCCAGTTGAGAGGTGATGTCATTTCGGAGGGAGCCAGGGAAAAGGAAGTGCTGGAGAAGATGATAAGGTGCTTTAACTCTTTGCCTCCTGACTTGGCCAGGTCTTAAAGCTGAGCCTTGTGTTAGTCACCAGCCAGGAAAACGAGAGGTTGGCTGGAGGACATCTTTTGGGGCTGATGCAGGAGCTGCTCCCTTGAAGAAGGCTGTGGCTTGCAAGGTGCAAGGACATGGTGATGGAGGGCAGTGTGAACATGATTTTGTGCCCTGCTGTGATATCTCCATCACCTTCACCCCCTGAATGCCTGGGGTGCGTTGTCTGCAGGACCAGCCAGACCCTGCTGCAGCCTGCATGCCACTGTGGCATGCAGGGGGTTGCTCCAGGACAGTCAGCAGAAATGTCACAAAGTCCTGAGAAGGTAAACTGAGTGTGCCAAGTCTGCCCTGTTTCTGAGAGGAGAGGCTGAATAGAACAGTCATCAGTAAGGGCTCATTAAAAGCAATCATTCAGCTGCAGAGATGGGCAGGGATTCCCATGGTGCCGGATCCAAAGACGGGAGCTTTCAGAAGGGTCTCATGGAAATATACAGGTTCCAGTCAAACCCGAAAGTCTTCACTGCCCTTTGGGTGATGTGAAGCTGTGTCTGCTCGTTTGCACGATGGGGAAGACCCCTAGGAAGGCTGGGTGGGCTGATACAACCCAAGGTGCCCTCTGTTGCACAGAACTGCCACCCAGGCATCCTCTGCTGGAAGGGAGTGAGGTTGAGCCACCGCCCCACTGTAGCCTAGGGAATGGGATCAATATGCAAGAGGAGTCATCGTGGTCTTCCAGTGTTGAAAAAGAAATGTTCCTACTCCACATTCAATATTAGGCTGCATTGCAACCTGGCACACAAGGGGAGAGGCTGCAAGCTCAGACCCCATTTCAGGCTACACCACTAGCCGTAGCTGAGTCTTTTGCACTACAGAGCACAAATCCACAAATCGAGATAACCAGCACCCTTATGTGACCACACAGAATGCGCAGCAGCACTTTGGGTTGCAACAGCAATGCTTGCTGCACTGCCAAAGCCTCTATTCCTGCCGCTGGAGTGGGAAAATGTCTTTGGGGCAGGTTTGTTCCCGTTTAGACCACACATTTGATGGTGCCAGACACCGTGGCATTGTCAGATGCCACCTACTGCAGCCCCAGCTGGGGATTTTCTCGCAATATTGGGCTTTGAGATGCTGAGATGGGTCTCAGCAAATAGGTTATTGTGGAACATTGAGCACTGCTTGCTGTCATATTCACCAAGGTCAGACCATGAAAAATGGTGAGGAAATCTGTTCAAGAGAAATTAGATTTCTCCCCTTCTGGCAAAACCTACGCTGCATCCCCCTCTCCAGTTTTGCAGGCTCTGTTTTCTAATCAGTGCCGCTGTGCAAACCAGACCAGCCTTTGGCCATTAGAGTGGCAGGAAATACGCGCTCGGTGTCACTGCCAGACTACGTGACAGTGACATGTCCCCAGCTTGAGTGCAATGGCCTGCAGGTACCCATGTGGTGCTCTGGTCAGAAATCTCAGGCTTGAACTTGCTTAGCACTGGCCCATTAAGTCACCCTGTCCCAGTGTTATTTACTATCAAGAAGTGACCCTAGTTAGGCAAATTCCTGTCGTTTGTCTGAATGAAGTTGTGAAGAGCAGGAGATGGTGCCAGATGGTCTCAGGCTGCATTGGTGGAGGTTTAGATTGGACATTAGGAAAAATGTCTTTATGGAGAAGATGATCTAGCAGTAGGATGGGCTGCCCAGGGAAGTGGTGCAGCTCCCCTCCCTGGAAGTATTGAAAAGACATGTGGATGTGGCATTAGGTTTAGTGCTGGGACTCAGTAGGTCACGGTGTTGGACTTAATGATCTTGACGTTCTTTTCCAACATAGATTATTCTGATTCGAAGATGTGCATTCTCACGCACAGCATTAATCTCCAGCTGCAGCAGAAAAAAAAAAGAGTTGGCTCTTCTGTGTGTGTGGCATAGTCATTGCAATGTGTCTGCACTGATGGTTGTTGGCTTTTTGCTCTGCAAAGCTCTGCTGTCATCATTGGGGATTATCAGCATTTCATCCCCAGCCCTCCAAGTGACAAGTACTGATGGTCCCAGCCTCGCTGCTGTGAGCTCAATGTCTCTGTTTTCTCTGCAGGAGGCTTTGCCACCTTCTCATCCTGCTTCCCGGGGCTCTGCGAGGGGAAGCCAGCTGCCATCCTGCCGATGAGCATCTCCCAGCCCTGCTTGCCTGTGGCCAATGTTGGCCCCACACGCATCCTGCCACATCTCTACCTGGGCTCCCAGAAAGACGTCCTGAACAAGGTACAGCCTCACTGCGGTGACATGTCTGCTCTGTCCTTTCTGGGAGAGGGCTGGGTGGTGACTTTTCCAGCTGTGAAGAAGCATGGGGACGGGCAGCTTTGACCGGGGTCAGGGACTTGTTCAGGAGACCCAAAAGTGGGTAACATTTAGCTGCAGGGAGGGAGGAGAAAAGAAGTACACTGCCCTTTTAAGTGTGCTGGAAGGGCAGCACCATCATGGCAGGGAAAGAATTTTGTTTGAAGGAAAAATAACAGCAAAAAGAAAGAAGGAGGAATTGCAGCTAAAATGCCACTAGGCATCTTCCATGGGCAGGAAGGAGCCAGGCAGGCATCCTCGCTCAAGGCAGGAGTGGAGAGAGAGACCAGAACAGCAGAGCAGGGTGGAGACAGAAAGAAGAGGGAGAGAAATAATATACAGGGAGTAGAAGGAAATGAGAGAAAAACGCCAGGAATGTGAGCCTAGGAGCTCGGCTGGCTCTGTGGAGCTGAGGCTGGGCTCTGCAGAGCCTGCTGGGGACAGCCCTTCTGTGAGCTGGTGTGGGCAGGGACTGGCCACCAGAGAGCTGCAGCCAAAACCTCCTGAGGAGCCAATGTTAGGCAAGAAAATTGATGGTTTCCTTTCTTTCCCACCTCCTTGGAGGGTTTTGTTTATCTTTTGGAGCTGTGTTTTCTGCCAGCACTGCAATGTGGTGGCCAGAAGATGCTCCATTCGTAGGCAGCAGAGTGGGGTCAAGTGCAGAGTTTGCATGAAGGCAATGCTTCTCCTCTCCAGCATATTGCAAGGCAGAGGTTCCACACAGCAGCTCCACGCACACCCTGACACGTGGAAGAACTCCTTTACTCCCAGATTACTTTTCTCCTCCTGTTTAATTCTAGATTTTCCCTGAAATAGTGCAGGTCTGGCAGCTGACAAAGGTGTTCCCCATTTTTATCTGCAACCTGCCCTCAGTTATACAGATGAAACATAATCTGATGGAAAGGGAAAAGGACAGCCAGGAATTTTGTGTCAGCAACACATATAGACGAAGCTGGCTTTTCCCTGAGAGGAAAACAATGGAGCTTGGTGTGGATGCAGCAGTATGCACCCAACAAGCCAGTTCCCTGAAGTCCATGGGTCACCTCCTCGTTGCAATTTTTTGTCTGACCCTTGTAGTCTAATGTCTTCCTTGTCCTGTCATTTTATTGAGTCAGAAATATGGACAGTGATGGTGGCCATTGAGTGGCTGAAGCAGAAAGGTCACAGAAAATAGGTCCATGTTCATTCCTAAGTTAAAAAGAGGGAGGAGATGGTTCCTTTCACGAGGAACAAAAGAGCATATGTTCTGATTTATCAGTCACTAAAGCCTGAAATGAGTGGTTTGTGTGAGCCTCTTCTGGGCTAAATTCAACATGACTTAGTGAAGAACTGTGAACAACTAATATATCTGTAAGAACTCCCAATGCTTTTCACTGTGGGTTGGAAGCAAAGAAATGGGTTGGCATTGGTTAACATAGTGTGCTACTGATAACTCAACCTACTTGGTTGGTGAGGTACCTCTCCTCTCTCTCAGCAGATACTTTCTAAGCTTTTGGTGAGACTTTTCATTGGTTTTCTTTCTTACATCTTCCCGTTCTTCCTCTCATACTGGAGTTCTTGGGCTTTCCCATCTGCAACCCCTTTCCAGGACTCTTAGGTCATGCCAAGGGACCAAAGCAAAGATCTGCTGGGTTACAAACCTGCTGTGTCATCTAAATGGGCACATCCCTCTCAGCCAGTCTGTGCTGAGCTGATCATCAACTAGGTAGCATCATCTGATGGATGGTAGCATCACCTAGGCCAAGGAGCAGCAGAAGACCCAGGAGAGCAAACACTGGGATGGGTAACAGCCAAGAGTGTGTGGAGAGGCAGATAACTCAGCCAATCATAAAATTCTTTCTTTCCCACCAGGACTTGATGACGCAGAATGGGATAAGCTACGTCCTCAATGCCAGCAACTCCTGTCCCAAGCCAGACTTCATCTGTGATAGTCACTTCATGCGCATTCCTGTCAATGACAACTACTGTGAGAAGCTGCTTCCCTGGCTGGATAAATCCATTGAATTCATTGGTGAGCTTTCATTATGATCCTTACAGAACTTTCAGTTAGCCCTCAAAACCTGGACTCTTCTGTCCTCCACAGACCTATTCCCAGCAACTTTTGTCCTTTCACACAGAGGAGTTGAGGGTTAGGGAGAGAAGCTAGAGTCATTTTGCTCACTGTCTCTGACCTCATCAGTGCTTTTCTCTCTGTTTCCTCTACCATGCTCCAGACAAGGCCAAGGTGTCCAGCTGCCAGGTGATTGTGCACTGCTTGGCAGGGATTTCCCGATCGGCCACCATCGCCATTGCCTACATCATGAAGACCATGGGTATGTCGTCTGACGATGCTTACAGGTGAGCGTACTTCAGAGGACAGGGAGGGGTTCTGCTGGTGTGCTCCAGTCCAGGGAAGGAAAGGAGGCTGAGCCCAGAAGGAGAGGGTGGTTGCTCCTTGAAGCTCTGTCTTGCCTTGGCTAAGTCCTGGTGAAACCAAACCAAACCATCCTTTTGCATAGTGCACGCAACTATGGGAGCAGTAAAATGGGGTGAGGGGAGGCAAAACCCTCAGAGTCTGAGCAGCCCCAGCTTTAGCCATGGAGCACCCTGAGGCCCCATGTCTCCCCAATACCTCTTTCTTCAGAGGGTTCTGGATGATGTCTCTTCTCCCCAAAGAGGCCAGGAGAGTAGGGAGTGACCTGTTAAAGGACCAAACACCAACCAGTGCTGTCTGTGCCTCTCGGCAGGTTTGTTAAGGACCGCCGCCCATCGATCTCGCCCAACTTCAACTTCCTGGGCCAGCTCCTGGAGTATGAGAGAAGCCTGAAGCTACTCAAGGCCCTGAAGGCCCAAGGTGACCGGGGTGAGGGAGAGGCCCCACAGGACCCAACTGATGTGTCTGAGGGTGGCAGGCACCTCATACCGTCTACCTCAGAGAAGGTCGAGGACATACCGAGAAGCACAACCTCTGCAACCCCACCCAGTGACCCTGAAAGGCAAGGTGGGCCTCCCAAGGTCTTGTCACCCACGGCGCTGCAGCAGGGACTCAATGGCTTGCACCTCTCTTCGGAGCGCATCCAGGACACCAACCGCTTGAAACGCTCCTTCTCCCTGGACATCAAATCTGCCTACTCCCCTGGCCTGCGGCAGGACCCCCCAGGCCCACCCAGCACTGGGGAGGCCCCCAAGCTCTGTAAGCTGGACAGCCCCTCAGGGCCCAATGGCCAGTTCTCCCCAGTGCTCGACAGCCCTGACAGGCCCAGTGGGCCCGACCTTCTGCTGGAGGCCAAGGTGAGGCAGAGGCGCAAGCACCGGCACCCAGCGGGCTCACCAGCCCACGGCCTCAGCCTCAATGTCGGCACTGCCCGCAAGAGCCCCGGGGCAGAAGATGGCCTCCAGCAGCCACCGAGGCTCAGCCTGCCTGGACCACCACAGGCCTCCAACAGTTCCTGGGGTAGCATCCACCTTGAGTCCCCCAGCACCCCGTCCTCTGAGGGAGGCTGGTACTTTGGCACGGACTCAGCCAGCAGCAGTGGTGGAGGCACCGGTGGTGGGACACTGTTCAGTGGCACCAGCCCGTACCCCCCGTTTGGATGCAATGGGATGCCGGGGGGCTGCGAGATCAGACTGAGGGACAAGCAGCGGGCAGAGGCACGGGATGGGAGGCACAGCTGGCATGAGGAGGCTGGTGCCGAGAAGCAATTCAAGAGGAGGAGCTGCCAGATGGAGTTTGAGGAGACCATGTCCGAGGGCAGGTCCCGGGAAGAGCTGGGCAAAATAGGCAAACAGTCGAGCTTTTCAGGAAGCATGGAGATCATCGAGGTGTCCTGACATCCATTGTGGGTGCTTGGAGAGCAAGGGGTGGGGGGATATTTAAGATGGGGAGAGACGCAGGGAGGGCAGGTGGGGAGTATTTATACCCACGTGCGCATTTTCAGGAGCACGCACACTGAAACGAAAGGAAAGAGGTATGAATCCAGAGTCAAGAAACATCACGGTGAATGCTTAGTGTCCCCCCCCATGCCCACATGCCACCATCTCCCACCCCAACAGCTCCCAGTCCTTGGTGACATCACCCTGGGCTTTTGCACATGGAGCAGTGATGGGAGAGCAGCCCTCAGAGCCCTGCGCTCAAATTTGGGTTGTAAAATTTGAAAAGGAAGGGGCAGGAATTACCATTTGGGGTTGGAGAGGGGTGAGCAGAGCCTGCACCCATTCCACTGGGGTGGAATGTGGTCCTGTGGGGACAGAGCACAGCACCAATCTGCAAGGTGGGGAAGGGGCAACCCAGATACCCCTCCCTGCGCCCCAGTGCACTAAGCATGTGCCCCTGTGTTTCTCTGGCTGAGTATCCTAAAGATGCTGCACTAGAGCAGCCCTATACATATATAAATATATATTATATATAATATAAAGAAAACACACACACACACAAAGAAAAAGGTAAATGGTTTTACTGCAATTTTTATTGAGACGTAAATAATATTTCGATTTTTTTTGTTTTGTTTTTAATTTATTGAAGCTGTTTCATTCTGGCAATGATTTGCAGACAATGTGGGGCGGTACTTTCAGCTCTATTTTTACTGTGTATGGTATTTAAATCTGAAATACGAGTTTCTAAGCAATATCTGAGGCCTGTGGCTCCTCCTATAGCTCATGTCGACAACAGAGATTTTCCCCCATTCCCTCTGGGTGCAGCAAAAAGGGGACAGAAAACTCTTTGGAGCACTTTTTCTAGAAACAAACAAGCAAACAAGCAAGCTGTAAAATCTTACAACACAAACTGAGCCAGAAAATTCCCTTTCTGGAAGCTGCTGCCGCTTTTTTGTTCCCTTGGTCCATTTTCTTCCCCCATCCCCATCACAGCCATTGTCCCCACCCAGGCCATCATCCCCATCCCAGCCATCATCCCCATCCCAGCCGTCACCCTCTTCCCTCCCCTGGGCTGCCCTTCCTGGCTGGAGATAGAAAGGAGGGAGTCACCCCAAATGGAGGGAAGGGCTCTGGGCATCCCTGGGGATGCGTGTGGAAGGGGAAGGCATCTGATGCTGCCACAGCATGGTGACGGGAGGTCGGTGGTGGTTGGGATTTCATCTCAGGGGTGTATTGCCTGTCCTCCCCTGCTCCAGAATTCTTGGGCTGAGTTTTTCTTGGGAAATATGTTTGCAGGTTCCTCCCCACTTCCCAGCTGCCTTCACCAGTGGGGAGCCAAGACCTCACACCCCGAAGCCCGACTTCAGTCTTGCTGAGAAGCTGCTTTCTGGAGCTGTAGGCACTGAGCTGCCTCTGCTACAAAGCACATCTCTCCCTGTGGCTGTCTTTGCTTTCTCCCTCGTCTCACGCTAGTTTGCAAAGCTAATACCTCAGGGGTCTCCATTCACATGTGTCCACGTCCTGTGTCATCCTTTGAGTGTTTTTCTTTTCTGGATCCACATGTTTTTTTCTCCTCTACCCTTTTTCCTCCTTTCGTTGTTCGTTCCTATCTCTAAATCAAATTACATGTGACAAAAATAAACGATCTCAGGTTTAGCAGTGAACACAGCCCAGAGGCATGAGGAGCTGTGATAGCGCGAGATGGGGGCAGCTCACTGCTTCCCAACCTCCTCTGCCTCTGTCTGCATGCTCAAAGCTGAGGTGAGCTTCACCGGAGGCTCATTGCTGTCTTCAGCATGGCTTTATTTTTGCTATCTTTCAACAGGGCCATGCTGGGGACACCCCACATGCTCCCACTTAGTCCTCCAAGGTCCCTTGAGAGCACAGCACCATCCATCATTGCTTCCAGCAAACTCCTCAAACCAGATCAGTCTTGCCAATCCAAACCTGGGAGTAAGTAGAAAGAGCATTCCTTCTCCTGGCCTTGCGGCCACAAGTAAACCCTGTGGTACGAGAGGGTGGTGATGCTGGTAAAGCTGTGCCAGGGCTTTTCAGCCTTTGCCTCCTCAGCTCAGCTGTTTACACCCCTCTAGTTGCTGCTTGCTCCACCAACTTCATCTTAATGACAACCTCATCCACCTCATTTACAATCTGCCCTTTCTGCCTGTCATTTTTGCTGTGTTTTCATTGAAACTTGAGAATTTTCTCCCTCCGGGCCACAAAAGGCAGATTAAATCATAATTTGCCCATCACCTCCATCCCATGAGCTGGGCAGCTCTTCAGGAGCTCCACTCACTGTAGGGTCTCCCAGTTGGGCATCACTTAACAGACAGGTTGGCATGGCCAGATGGGAGGATGGCAAGAGGCAGTAGCAAGCACTCACATAACTCATCCTGTTAGCTGTTGTGGTGTGTTAAAAGCACAAAAAAGGGAGCTGGAGTAAGTCAGGAAGGAAACAGCGAGTATTGTAGACAAGACACTGAATGTCTGCAAAGAGGCGGATATATGGTTTGTGTTTTGTCATCTCTCTGCCATGCCCCGGAATGCTCCTCAGCTGTGTTTGAGGCTTTAGGCACTATGGGCTCCTCTCTCCTCTGAAACCAGAGCAAAGAGAAACCTCTTAAGTCTCACAGATACATCATAGCTGCCAAGAGACATCACCCACCTGGCAGCCTTCTTCTGAAGTACTTCGTGTTCATCCTTGCCCTTTATGTTGGGTTGTGTGCACTAGAAGCCCTCTTGTGCAATGTTTTAAGGCTACAATCAGAAAATACCCTGTGACAGAGCAGTGCGGCCTGTGCATCTAGCTGCCAGTGCTGACCCATGAGCCATCAGGGTCACCAAGGGGCTTGCAGTTAACTTCGATGATTTTTTAAATCAGACTCTGCCTGATGGGCCACTTTGTCCACAAATCTGAGAGCTGTCATGAGGATGGATGTGTTGGCTGGCAGTCCTCCCAATCATCTTCTGACCAAGCCTTTTTGTGGGCTCTTGCAGCCAGACTGCTCAACCCCAAGCCTCACTGGAACCCAAATTGTCTCTCCGCACTGATCTGGTGAGGGTGGCAAAAGTGTAGTGGCAGAAGTGAGAGCAGAGGAGAGGAAACATCTCTCCTTTCAAGGGAGGAGCCAACCAGACTGGTCAGGCACTGCAGCTGCAGCATGCCCTGTGGTCCAGGACACCCCGCCACGTCCATACCTGCACCATCCCTGATGCAGTGGTGGTGGTGTTGGGGCTTTCGACCAGATGAAGGATGGACCAAAGCACAGCTTTTCTTCTGGCTAGAAGGGACATCGCTCCAGCCCCAGCCTGTCCCCAGGGCTGAGCCCCTCAGCTGGATCCTTCCCATCCACATTTTGGGGGCTGAGCGAAGCAGTAGGGAGGGCGGCGATCAGTTGGCAACACCGAGCCGGAGGCTTGGGTCAGAGCAGGCTCGTCCCCAGCCTCTGTGGCAGTATCCCCAGGCCCTGCTGCCTTTCCAGCCCTTCTCTTTGTTTGTTTCTTTGGATGTTCATCCCCGTTATGTCTGCCCCTTAGGAGACTGTGCCCCACAGAATCCCCTCCTGCTGTCCCGTTCCCCCTACCATTCTTAATACTAATGATAATAAGCTATCAGTGTTGTCATTGCAATCTATGAATGATAGATTTAAGTATTTATGATTATTATTATGATTATTATGGTTATTATTATGTACTTTTTTGCTTCTTACTCTCTGTATGTTGCTCCTTGTTTCTCTGTTGTGAATAAACGCAAGGCCCCATCACACCTTCTCTCTGCTCCCAAGCCAGAGGAGGCAAACTCAGCCCTGACAGACCTTTGTCAGAGGGTTTGGAGCGTGGAGCTTCCGTAGGATATAAAGACACCCAAACCTGGGGCAGATCCATTCTCTTGACTCTTCCCTTCCTTCCCACAGCTCCTCTCCCCCATACTGCAGTCTATTTTCAAGAGGCAGGAACCCACAAGCACAAGAATGGAGAGTTAAATGGCAAACGCATAAAGCTTGAAGCATTAGCCACAAAGAGAACTGGCCAGGCAACCAGCTCATGGAGGTGGCTTCCTCCAGGCCACAGCCCTCTCACCTTCTATTGGCTGCACCTTGGGGCTGCAGCTTCACCCAAGGGGTTTGGGGGCTGCTGGTGCAGCTGGCTCGCAAATTCCCCACTTGCCCTGCTCAGCTGAGCCCCTGCATGGGCGCTCCATCCCAGCAAGGTGCCATGGTCTCCCTGGCATGAGCGTCCTCCCAGTCCCAGTGCCTCTCTCTGCCTGGGGCTGGCAAACGGGGCAGCGAGCAGGCAGGGCCCAGGCCTTGTTCTATATACCTACACCTCCTTATACAGCCCGGAGGTTTTCAGGTGGCTGTGAGGGGAATGTTTTGCCAGGAGGAGACATTAGGGGAAGGGAAGAGGAACCCCCTCTGCACCACAGTTTGAAATACTCATTGTACCATGATCCCCATGAAGAGTCATCTTAATCCGGGGGGTTCAGCTCTGCCCTTCCCCAGCAGCCCCGACATGCTCTGCTGTCTGTCACGACTTTGCCTCCTCGTGGGTTGGGCTTGTTCCCATTGCCCCGTGCTGAACTCAGTCCGGGGCTGCTCCAGGACCAGAGCTCAGGTCTCAGCTGCGGGGAGTCCCTGCAGACCCCGGGGCCCCGCTCCAGCATCACCCTTCCTACCTCACCTGTGCTTGGATGGGGTGGGAGCGGGCAGGTCCCCTCGCACCATGGCTCGGCTCCCGCCAGCATCCCTGCAGGATCCGGCCCTTCCTCCGAGAGCACACCACAGAGATGGGGTCTGCATCCGCTGCGGGCACCATGTGGGACCCAAGCAGGAAAGAGATGCTCCGGCCGCCAGTCCCACCGCATTCCCTTCATCACTGTTGCTGGGACTGAACACAGTTCGTTCTGCCCGCTCGGACCCAGAGAGATGCCCTGCCCCTGTCCTGCCCCTGCCCCCTCTATTTTATTTATTACCAGAGGCTGTAAGCAGCAGTGCTTCTCTACCCTCTCTTTCTTTTCCTTTCTTTTGTATTTTGGAACAACGTGTTGTAATAAATACCCAGATAGGTGTTTTAACAGCTGGTGTCAGCCTTGCTTTGTGGGCGAGCTGTTGGGGATGGGGCTGGAGGGTCCGGCTCTGGGGAGGGAATTGGTTTTTGGCTGCATCCACCAGGCCTGTGGGAGAGCTGGACATGCAGCCAGACCCACACGTATTTATAGGGCCCTGTGGCTGGGGCAGAATTAATTCAAAGCAGAACTAAGGCATGGCGGAGTGATCAGGGGGATAGTAGTTAACTGGGGCACTCCTGGAGCAGGAGTCCCGTGCCCACGCCGTGCCGTGCTCAGGGTGCAGCTGGCAGCACCGTTTGGGCAGAGGCCCACAGAGGCACTCCCATGCTCCCCCCACCAGAGGTTTACCCTGGAGGGAGGAGAAGCCATGGGCAGGGTCCCCGCAGCCCCGGCTGCACAAAGCTGCACACTCACCGACAGAAGCACAGAGGGGACATCCGGCTCCCAGCAGGTACCGAGGCTGCCCCAGCTGCATCCCGTTGTCTTTCAGCAACCATCACCTTGTCCCACTGCAGTCACCAAGTGCTTTCCTCCCCATGCCCCTCCTTGTGGTCTGCACGGCACAAACCATTACTGCAACGAGAAACCCAGGAACGTCCTTTTTCCAGCTCTTGGGCTTTTATTGACTCAGAATGGCTGCCAAGCCTATAAATAAATGTTCCTTGCGCTAAATATAGCAGCCACTGAAATAGGGCTGCCGTCTATTTGTTTAGCTTGTGGCCTCTTTGAAAGCTCGCCAGCCAGCGCTGCCTCTACCTTTGCTCCATCCCTCCCCGGGCTGCGGCCACCCACAGTGGGGGCAGAGCTGAGCTGATGTGGGCAGAGGGGGTCACCCAGAGCTGGCTCTGTCTGTGGGGGTCCCCACAGCCAGGATGTCCCCTGCCCGGAGAGCTGGGGGTCCCCACAAGGGATGTCCCCAGGAGCTGTTTTCCCCTCCTCGGTGGACTCAGGACCTTTTTCTGGCATTGGAACCTGGAAAACAGAATTTACCACCCGCAGGCTTTCCAGAGGTAGATGATGTACGTTGCTTTTCCATGCTTTACAGGAAGGTAAATACATGGAGAATCCATGTGTCAGGGCACCAAGGGGACATCTCACTGAGGAGACCACCTGCTGCAATAAGAAATAAGATCACCTCACTCCGAGATCCTCCAAAGGATGCCTCTCCCTCCAGCCCTGTTGGTTGTGCACAGATGCCTGGGCTGAAGACACGGGCTTCATCCCTCCAAGGCAGAAAACACCGATGGAAGGACAGGAGAGGACAGCTCCTGTGCTGCAGATGCTGCCATAGCAGGAAGAGGATGCTGCTTACCTTGGGCCGTGGTGATTTCACTGCAGCTCTGTGCCAGCAAAGGGAAAGAAAACGTCACTCCCTGGAAAACCACATTTGCTCCTGGAGCAATCTGAGACATTAATAATGCTTAGCACTTATAGGGAGTTTTGCTAAACATGAGCTAATCCTTACAACACCCATGGGAAGGAGAAAAGTAATTATTGTTATTGGGCTTGATTTTTCCTTCCCACGTAGCCCTGCAGATCAGGATCAGCTCTACCAATCCCAGATTGCTCTGTAAATCAGAGGAGAATCATACTCAGCTCAGAATTTGCAAATAGGAAACCTGGAGCAGAGATGGTAGGTTATTTGCCAAAGGCCACACAAGAAGGCAGAATGCATGGGGGAAATCCTAGCCCCTGATCCTGCCCTGCTAAAGGGTCCCGGTCCCCTCGCGGCTCCTCACCAGCAGGATGCCAGGGAGACACTCAGTATGGCTGCTTGCCTTCCTCTCCTCCACTATGCCACTTCGCATACCCTGGTCTCAGTGGCAGCAGATGCAGACAACGCTGTTAAAATAACGTGCCGGGCCATGTGGTTTAAACCTGCGGGAGCCAGATGCTGCTGGGGTCCCTGCTGGACGCAGAGGGCTTGGATTGGGTTGGGGAGCAGAAGGGATTCCAGTGTGAGGGATGGACCACCCAAATGGCAGGGCACAACTTTATGGGCACAGGCAGCACGGGAGAGAGGAAGGGATGTCCCCTTTGTTGGTGTCTCTGTGGGAGTGGGGGGGCTCCCAAAAGTCCCCAAAACTGAGGATGGTTTTTAACGGCTTCATTTTGCTCCCTGGCCCTGCTCATCTCTTTGGCCAAAAGCCTCGCGCTCGGTGTCTGAGTGGAAATACTGTCTGTCAGTGGTACCCAGATGATGTCATTTAGTTTTCCAGGCTTCTGGGCTGAGCCAGCAGCTTGAGCCAGTATGACTGGATGGGCTTTATTTAGAAGGAGCCTGAGCACAACCATGCCCAGGTCTTGGCAGCACCTGGCAGCGGTTGTGCCTCCACTGTGTCTCCACCACTACTGCGACCCAGCCACGCTGGGGATGGCAGGCTGCCTCGGAGAAGGGCACTTTTGGGAAGCCAAACCAGCTGGAGTGCTGGGAGGGGGATGCTGTGGGGAACAGGCAAGGGGCGGAAGTATGGTCTGTGCCCATGTCTCTTGGTCTGGGCTTTCCTCTCCACTTTGACTGTGTCATGACAGCCCCTAGGCCCCCCTGGGCAACATGTGTGACCAAGGAGCTATCATGTCCCCAGGGGGTCACCATGTCCTCGGGTGCTTTATTTCCTCTCGATCTCCCAGAGAAACTCCATCTGAGCGTGGCAGCATCCTCATCCTCCCACTTGCCATCTCCAGGCTGGGCTGCTGCAAACAAGCATCGTGATGGCTCTGGGAGCTCTTTAGCAGGAAACCGTTTTCACCCCTCCTCCTTCCCCTGACACCCCTTAACCTGCCTCTTCTCCCTCAGCAGCAGCTCCTGACAGGCGAGCAGCTAAGAATAGCCCTGCTGCTGGCTCCAGGCTGGTGCTGTTTGCTCAGTGAGTCAGAGCTGGCCAGGCAGGCACTTACTCAAAGGGCCCCATTACTCATCCGTCTGCATTGCCCCTAGGATGGGGTTTGTGTCTTTTGCTCGCCTCTCCTTTAAAGATGCTTTATTTATTTCTTTTTAATCAAGCTGCCTGCTGCAAAGAGAGGTCATTATCCTGCTGTGGATTTACCACTAAACATGTTTGCCCCAATCTAAAACTCTGCAGCCCTCATCTAT
The DNA here is from genome assembly GCA_013396635.1 of Penelope pileata. NCBI lineage: Eukaryota > Metazoa > Chordata > Aves > Galliformes > Cracidae > Penelope > Penelope pileata. The sequence goes on from WBMW01005590.1 coordinate 53,733, forward strand.
CACATTCCCATGCTGACAGCCCCACGCTGTTGCTCCCAGTCATTGCCCTGCCACATGGGATCTGTGAGGGCAAGAGAAAATACCACCAAAGCATTGCATTTTGGGGCACCCATGCTGAGTGCTGCATGGAGCTGGCTGTGCTGAATGCAGCCAGGATGCTCCCATCCTGCCCACAGCCCCCATTAACTGCTGCCCTCCCCACTCTTTGCCCAGTGCCTCATCACCCAGGGGATGCTGCAGTGGCTGAAAAACACCTTGTGAGTTACGACAGCTCTCCTCTGCTTTACAAAGTGGCTCCGGCGACCAAAACCAAAAAGACACCATCTTCCCCACCCAGCGTGCTCCCCCAAGGTGCTCTCTGAGTCACAGCCATGGTGCCGGGAGCAGAGCTGCATCCCTGCTCACCCAGCTGCGCCTCGGCATGGTGCCGGGGTGCCAGCGCTGCTGGGCAGAACACAGCCCCTCTGCCGTGATGCGATGGCCATCCTTCTGCTCTCCTGCCGCTGTCTTATTCCTATAATCCTCATTTTTTTCTCTCCTCCAGGCTCTACCTCTTCTCTCTTTGCAGCATTGCTCTTCCACCCTGCCGCCATCAGAGCAGGCCCTGCTGCACCCACAGGCTCCTCGCCATGCAGTAGGGGCTGACATTATCTCTCCGGGTCACTCTGCTTTGGAGGATTACCTCACTGAGAAAACAGGCACCGGCACGCATGGTGGTGCACGCCCGTCTCGTGCAAATCGATCCACCCGCACGGGAACAGGCAGCAGCACAGCAGGCACGTGGGAAGGTGCACCAGAGGTCAGGCCATGTACGAGCCAACCCGAACGGGAGAGGATTTTTTGGCCTCTGTGCGCTGACAGCAGGGAGGTGGTGGCACAAGGGGGTGAAGGAAGAGGTTGCTTTAACACACATGTGGGGGAGAAAGCCCAGGTGCTACCCTACAGCTCCATGTTGCCAGGTGGAGCTGGAGGTCCCCAAGTCCTCCTGTCAGGTGGCCCTGTGTGAGCACAGCTGCCCTGGATTTCGGATGGGCTGCTTGTCCTCACCACCCTCCCCTCTAGGAAGATGCACAATCCCTGATCCTGTGCTGCCAGTATGGGGGGAGCTTCTCCATTCCCCCAGGCTGCTTCAAAAAGCCCTGCACGGGCAAGCTGGGGTTCAAGCCCTGCTGTCCCCACCTCCCCACACCAGGTGCCAGGGACCCGGGGCCGAGGTAAGCGGGAACCTTGGGGCCTCGCGGGACAGCTCTCCCCTGCAGCCGCCTCCCAGCCGGGCCCCGAGCGGCTCCCACAGGCGGGCAGGGGCTGAGCGCCCCCCCCGCAGCCCGCAGGGCCCGGCCCGCGAGCAGCCTCTAGCGGCAGCTGCCCGGGACTCCTCCAGCCTCCAGCCCTGTCTGTGCACAGCACCGGGTGATGGGAAAGGCGGGTCGCCCTGTTTTCAGGTCTGCTGCACCACGCGGTTCAAGGCTTTCGAGATTTTTGAGGCTACTGGGGAGCAGGTTTTGGTCGGGGCATAAGCAAGGCACCAAGATCTGAGCTGCTGTCAGGCGTTAGGTTCCTCCCCACTGCTTTGGGACCCTGCTCTGCACCCCTAAACTCCCTCACTGGCATCCCAGTCTCCCCTTCCATCAGCAAGAGGGGCTGGTGGCAGTCCCCAGTTTCTTCCAGACCATCTTCCCATGTCCTTTGGAACATGCAGTGCTCAGCAGCAGTTCTCCCGTGGCCAGCCCATCATTTTAGAGTGAGCAGTAACGCTGCATCTTCCAGCTCCCACAGAGCTGGCTCCAAGGCTTGGCTTCTGCTCTGCCCCGGCATCCCCCAGGCACAGTGTGGTGACGAAGTGTCTGCGCTTGGGCACGGCAGACAGGGCAGAGCCGCTGCTCGGCAGACTCAGTGGTGCCCCAAGTGAGGGCCAGACCGCCTCATCTCCAGGCAGAGAGCACTAACCCACCAGGGACAGCCCTCAGACCTCGCTGATGCCAAGCCAAAGTGCATCATGACATCCAAGTGCTGCCAGGGCTGCCTCTCCCTGCCCTGCTTTCCCTACTAATTGATGCACGGGGCAGCCATTAGGGACAAGGGCCAGGATGGGCACAGGGGGCTCCCCCCAGTAGGTGGCATGCCTCTCAGCTGCTGCAAAAATGTGGGAGAGACTGCCACAAACGGCCAGGGCACGTGGTCACACAGCTTCCCTTGCCATGGCTTTGCTCTGTGTCAGCGTGACCCCAGGGAACAGTGGGGTCGGTGCTGTGCTGGGAGGGGAGAGCTGCTTCACCCTGGTCCCACCAACACGCACCTCACCTCCAAAGGCAGGCAGGAGCACTGAGAGCTCTTAGGCAGCAGAATAACCTCTTGGGTCAGGGGTAGCTTCCTCCCTTATGGATGAGTATGGAGGTATTTAGGAGGTGGAGGTGTTTAAGAGGCATGGATCTGGCACTAAGGGACATGGTTTAGTCATGGAACTCATCATGTCAAGTTGATGGTTGGAATTTGTGATCTTGAAAGTTTTTTCCAACCTACATGATTCTGTAATTTCTATATCAGAGTGAATTGAAGAGGAAGCAGCCAGCAAGTTAACCAAGGGGAGTGCAAGGAGTCATCCAGCTCATATAACCTCTGTGGTTTCACCAGCTCCACCCTTGACAGCAGCTCAGCTGCACGTTTGACAGCACCTGGCCAAAGATCAAGCCTTGATTCCTCTCCTCATGAGAAAAATGCTCTGTCTGCAGAGAAGTGGTGAAAAAGGATCCTCCTGGCCCTTTCCATCTCCCAGGGTCGTGCCAGGCAGAGCTGCTGACAGAAGCAGACAGTCCCTAGCCCTTCTCCTGCACTTGGCTGCCCTTGGCTCTCGCACCCACTGAAGCTATTAGCAATGAGCTCAGCCCTCAATTATCGCTGATCCAGGGAGACTGGAGGCTCTCGGAAGTGCGGCATCGATCTGTGCCTCTTATGCATCCCCCTCAGGGCTTCGGTTTCAGGAAATCTTTGTCTCTCCATCTCTCCTCCTTTGCTGTCTTCAGGAATGTTCTTCCAAAGGGACCTTGGAGCTGGGAGCTAAGGGGAAAGCAACAAGGGCTGCAGTGAGAAGGATGAGGGCTTAGCAAGGTCCCTTGCTGTGACTGTCTGTGTGCTTTATTCATCCTCCCCATCTCTCTCTGTGGAGGGAGGGGTGGACACCTTCCCCCAGGGAGTCTGTGCCTTGGTAAACCAGGGAAGCCACAGCAGGAATTTCAGGAATGCAAAGAGAGCCACAATCTCTCCCTTCACAGAGGGGTGTGGTGCGGGTTAGGGGTGGGAAATACCTCCCGTAACAGCTTAACGCCAGTCCTGCTGGTCTCTGCTCACCTGTGGCATGGCCCTTGTGACAGCCATGTGCCCAAGGCAGCATCCTATCCTCCCTCTCTCAGCCTGGCAGAGCTGTCAGCATGGCTTGTGCCAACCAGGAAATAGGTGACAGCGTCTCTGTGCAAACTCAGATGAGTCCACCTGCCAGGGAGTGCTCACTGCTGGTAATGATCAGCCCAGCAGCATCCTGGTACCCTTGGAGGAAAATCCTTCTGAGGGCATAGGGAGGAAGAGAACAGATGCTGCTAATTCTCACCCTACCTGAGCCCTGCTCCTGGAGGATAGACGTGATCTTCCTTTGTGTCACTGTACACATATAAAGAGACAAGGGCCCCGTTGTTCTGCATCTTTTCCAAAGAAATGGATCACAGGACAGCCCCAACTTCAGTGTTAAACAGAGGGAAGTGGTACAAGCACTGACTGTTCCTGATACAGCTGTGCTGTGTGGGATGCCACAGTCTGCAGAGGAGACCCATGTAGAGGACTCAGCTCTTCCAGCTCAATTTCCAGCATCTTCTTTGCACTGCCACCCACAACAACTCCAGTGCGTCCCAGCCAGGTGAGCCCCCATCTCATCCACCACCACCCCGTGCCTCCTCCTGTCACTGGAGGAGGTGCTGGGGGCTCAGCCCTGCCCTGTCTGCTGGTGCTTTTGCCTTGTACTGAACTCTGCCAGCATTGTGCTGGAGCAAATAACCCCACTCTGCAGCCCTGTGGCTGCTTGTCCGATGTGTTCAGGTCCACCTTGCTCAAGCAGTCAGGTCATGATATGAGGAACAACAGGGCCATCAAAAAAGACCGGTGGACCTACAGCCAGAAACCATGTCACCTTCTCTGGTCTCCTTTCCTAGGTATGAAAGAAGTTTGCTGCCCAGCCCAGCACCTTACCAAACAGGCTGCCTCAATCCCCCCACATCCCCAGAAAGAAAGACTTTCAGGTGCCTGGGTACACTTCATAAATGACAAACATTAGTGCTTGTGCTGGCTGCCAGAAGCAGTTGGGATCAAGCTCTCCCCTGCGTCTCTCAGCTTCACCCAGGAAGACTTGCCTTTGACGACAGCCAGATGAAGAAGCAGACAAACAACCACATGGTGCATGGAACAGGCTTGCAGCTCATGGAAAGGGGAGATGTCCAAGGGAGACAAAACATCACACCTGACCTCAGCTACCTGGTTTTTCCTGCAGGGAGGTTAGGGCTCACAGGGTGAGTTCTCTCCTTTTTTGGTGAATTTGGTGGATTTGTTTGCAGACAGGTCACAGGTGCTGGAGCAGAAGCTCAATCTCATAAAAGGACCAACTGATGGACTTCCATACCCCCACAAAGATAGACCCCAGGACTTATTTCAGTTGATTTCACATGCACAAATGATGGTCCTGAGGTGGCATTTGCTCAGGGTGATGACTCAGTCACGGTACCATTGGATCCCTACACACCTGAGAAACCTGCTCCGGGCAAAGCTGGCTTACCCTCCTCGATTTCATGCGGCAGCATGTTATTGCGTGCAGGGGTCAGAATTTAGCTGACTCCTTGCACTTAGTGCCCTTGCAGCTATGAGAGTCAGAAGAGAAAGAGGACAGGTCACCTCCCACTGCTAATGCTGAAAAGTAGACAGGAAACAAACCTGGGCTTCATTTACAGCATTTACTGCAGGAATCAACGCTTCCTATACATAGAAAAAATCAATAAAATGTGACTTACCAAATGAATCCTCATTGGTCTTGGCCCAGGACCAAACACCCGCATCAAGTGGGACCCACACAGCCAACCCCTCAATGCTGCTGTCCCCCCGCAAAGCTTCAGTTTCCCTCCATCAGGACCACCACCCCAGCTAGAAACCATGTTACTGTTTGGGAATAGCCTTCGCAGAAACCTTCCTGCGCCTGCAGGAGCAAACAGCTCTTCTGATGGCCATCAGATGGTGCCATTGAGTCTTCTTCGGAGGCGAGGCCCTGATGATAGCAAGCTCACAGCAGGGAGCCCGCTGGTTTCTTGCTCCAGCTCAGAGGCCTGGAATGGAGCTTGATTGCCCACCTCGGAATAAAACCAGATGAAGAGATATCTAGCATAGGAGCTGGCAAAGCAAAGTATATTTGTGTTTTCTGTCATTCCCAAAGATGAGAGCAAGCATCTGGGTCGCCACTTCTTGTGGGTTTTGCAGAGGTCTTGCAAGGCTGGCTATATTCTTGCAGTGATAGCAGTATAGGAGCAAGCAATAGCAGCATAGGAGCATTTCAGCCTCCTTTTCCCCAAAATAAGATGTATTTGCTGCTGGAAAGACTTACAAAAGAGGAACTGAGATCAATGAGGGGTAGAAACGAAAGAGCAGCAGCATTAGCAGAAGCTCCCACTTGAGCAATGTAGGACATGGGATGAGATCAGGTCTCAGAGAGCTCTCACTTGGGAGTGACCTTCTCCTCCCCACATCCCCCTACTTCTTCCCTTTTATTTTTAGCACAAAGTACAAGGCAAGAAAAGGCTTGCGTATCAAAGCACATTGCTTGTGATGTTCTCGTCGCATTTGGCATCTCCCCTCCGGATACGGGGCCAGGGCTTCCCAGGCTTTGCATTATTGACTCTCATTGCTGCAGGCTGTGGTTTTCTGCCATGACCAGTGCCCAGCACTGCCATCCAGGTGAGGCCTTTCCCTGGCACTGCAAATAGCTGTGAATAATAACCGATCACTTTTATTCCTAGATTGTCTTTGGGTTTTAACTGTGCAAGATGAGAGAGAAGACAAAATGCTAGCAAGAAGCCTGGAAAGGAGGGAGAGGAGAAATCATTGCGATTGCATTTAGTCAGTGATAAGAATGGCTGCTGAGCTGGACTGAGCAGTTTCTAAGCGCAGTGGGAGCCAGCTTCAATTTCACAGCATAATCTTTCCTGTGGCCTTAAAATAACTTCTCCCAGCCCCCAGGGTGTCACAGGAGCTGGGAGCCATGTGTGCCCCCTCCCTGCACAGTCCCACGCTCAGCACTGCCTTATCATCGCCTGGGGGCTGTTTTGAGAGTGGTGGCATCACATGTCACACCAAGACACTGAGCACTGTTGTAGAAAGGGGACATTTTGCAGACCCTTATCTCCTGAGGAGGGCACAAACCGGGGACAGCTGGTGGTCTGAGCTCAGCTTTGGTGCCAGCAAAAGAGCAGCTTCCCCAAACTGCCCCACAGAGATGGGAGCTCCTCATTGTCGGGGCTAATTGCTCATGTGAGATGTATTTACAGAAGTGGCTGTTTGTGCAGAGCACGGCAGACAAACAGACTCCTGTTCTGCTGGGCACCCTTTGTAATCAGAGGGGGCTGGGAACACTTTAATGCAGCCATGGGAGGCCTCATTTGCATGGCTGGCACCAATCCTGTGCTGGGCTGGATGGTGCTGGTGGGCACTGAGCCCCGTCCCGCTGCCCAGCTCTGCAGGAGCAGAGGTGCAGAGCCATTCCCTGCAGCCAGCCCTGCTTGCTCTCACGCACATGGTGTGAACAGGCTAAATCTTGGCACAGGAGGCTTGCTGTCCCCATGGCTCGCAAATCCAGGGCTTCTGCAGGGATAAACCCTGCCCTGTGTGAGGAGCGCATGGTGCAGATGGACAGGAGGCAGCACCAGCCCTCATGTTCTGTCAAGGGGAGCAAGAGGGAGCTAGGAACAGAGCCCTTTGCACAGCTGTGTCTCTTTGCTTTGGTGTTTGGAGGTGCTGTGCCTCAGAAGTGCTGTCAGTGGCTCAGTGAAAGGCATCTTCACTTTGTCTAAAGGGCGCTGCTCCAGGTGGTGCTGAGCAAGGCTGCATCCCGGCTGTGATGGACCAACGCAAGCAGATACATCATAACTGAAGTGACCTGGGAGGCTACATAGTGCATTGTTCCACTTGTGCCTGCTCTGGAGGGGAAACCATGCCAGAAAGTTGTTCTTTGCCTTTGCAAATAATATCTAACACTGTTTGGCTAAAAGTATCCGGGACTCTAAAAAACAGACTCATGGACATTCTTCAGCGGGTTCCTCTGCTGACTGTTGGCTATGGTTTTTTTTGTCAGGTGGAGGCCTAGGGGGAATTTTGCCATGTGGGAGAGAGATGCAGCATTAGGAAAGTAATGCAAACAATTTCCGGCACTGTCTCCGTCTCCCAGCACAACCAGTGGGGACGGCTTCCACTTATGTGCCTGTAGGTAGCCCACGACCCACCCACGCCAAATGGACATCCCTCTCCCAGTGTAAAAAAACATCCCGTTTGCCACCTTACGTCCTTTTTCTGCCCTGTGACAGGCAGTGGGTTAGGATATGCTTGGTGGGGAGCACATCCGTGAGGAAAAGCAGCAGCAACCACAGCAAGCTACAACAAAGCTGATATGTCAGTCCTGCTGCTCCTTTTGTTTTCTCAGAAAGAACCATCATTTCTTGGTTGGAAGAATAGAGAAATCTACCTGATTTTGAGTACTCCCAAGCAATGAATGTTTCAGAGCACTCACATATCAGGTCTCACAAGACTTTTGATGTAGAGGGAAGTGTTTCTTTCATTTTCCAGATGTGGAAACTGAAGCATCAGGAAGGATTGCTCAATAATACTCAATTAGTGGGGAAAAAACATAAGAAATGGTCACCACTGGTCTCGTGCTTTAACATCCACTCATAAGTTGTTCTGTAAAAGAGGAAATGTCCAACACTTCTGTTGTCCTGTGACCAGAAGATTGAGAAAAAATTTACCCAGAGATTTACTTTGTTCAACAACCCTGGAAACGCAGACACCCAAGCACAGATTTTCTGTGCTCCTCCCTGAAGCATCAGCACTCTCTTAGACACATAAATACAAGCCATATTTTCTAGCTAGCTGGGCACAATATATCTTTTCTCTTTTTTTTTGGTCTGATCCTCAGCAGGGTTGATCGTCTTGTTGCAAGACTGTATCTAAAATAGCTTACTATTATTGGCAGCAATCAATATTTATAACCACTCACAGTGTTTATTTATGAAAAAATCAAATGTTCCAACCAAGAAGAGATGTTGTTATTAATATCCAGCATGATTAATGATCACATTGCAGGCAGGCCCACGCTGTCAGACTCATGCACTTTGCTTTTTCTAATGGCTCTGCAGGAATTTGAACCATAACATGTTTCATGCGCAGGGACAAAGACGTTTTGTCCCAGGGAAGGAATATGTGAATGTTTTTGACTTAAAGAGCCAGTGCCGCATTCAGAACTTCACAAACACACCATTTTGATCCCAAATCCATCATGTATTTCACTGGATATATATTTCCTCCTGTAGCTGAAAATCTAGATCTGAGCAGCAGCTTTTCTCCTTGCTGAAAGATATTTGACTCCTCTGTGCCAGGGCAGCCATCACCTGCTCTGCTTCTCCTGCACAGCATCCTTGTACACCAGAAATCCCTCAGCCAGGCGAATCAGTTCATATTTCTCTGCCTGCTGAGGCTTTTCGTCTATGCAGGATGCAATAAGCTCCCTGGGAATGATGTCGCCTCTGATCAAGAAGAGAAAAATTCGTATAGCTCCAAGCAATGCTTTCTCTTGCTCCTTAACCACAGCCACTTTGGGAGAGAAGGGGGACCATCCAAAGCTGCTTAACTCATTTGGCCTCTTCCCTCTGTTGTGGCTGTGAAAGCATCAGCTCTGAGGCCACTCGGCCTGCATCAGATATTGGGTTGTGGAGGGACAGGTGTGTCTGATGCAACATAGGAGCAAAGTTCACTTCCACTCCTTATGCTCTGCCACCTAAGCTGGTGTTTGCCCACCTGCACCTTTTGTTTTTCCTGCTGCAGGAGGCAATGGCAATAAAATCAGAGGTAGTAAAGTGACACAGTTGCCAAGAGCCTGGTGCCTTGATTACTTCCTCATAGCCACTTGTCCTTTGCAGCACCGCTTTATTACCTGCTGGGCAAAGAAGCCAACTGAAAAGATAATATGCAAACCAGATATATATGACAGACTTTGTCTGTGCGGCTATCAAACATCCTGTTTCGTACAAATCTGGTCATGAGAACTGCAGGAGGGAAAAATAAGGAAGGAAACCTTCAGGATGGCTATTCCAAGGCAGCTCTTAGCCATGCTGAACCAGCTGGGGACTGCAGTGACTCTTTCCAGGGGTGACAGGATCTAGAAGAGCCCTTGGATAGACTGGGGCAGCCCAGTCCTTGCCATCCTGTAACTTCCCTTCCTACCATATCTGTATGTCAAGAGTCAGCTCTTGTTAAGCATCTTCTATTCATGTCATGCAAACACCCGCAAGCCTGTTGCCCTGGAAAGGACCACCCTTTTGCTATGATGTGTACAGCATCAAGCACAACAGAGCCCCACAGCCTGCCAGGCCTGCTATAGTCAGACAAATAATGGCTGTGATGCATTTTTCAGAGGGTTTAGAAACAGAAGAGGAACTACAGCACAACCACTGGAGACTGCTCTTGGGATGATACATCCTCTGCTCTTCAGAGATGCTGATGAAGAGATTTCTCAGCAAGGAAGAATGTGAAATACTGGGTCTGGGGTTTCCAATGGCTGAGAGGAAAAAAAAAAAAAAAAGCTGTAGCTGTAATATCTGTAATATCAATTTGACAACAGAAGAAAAAATATAATAATCTCAAGTGAGATGTATAAAAACACCTCGTGACGTTGCAAAGTATGACACAAAAGATTAATAAAATAAATGTCAGTTTTCTGAGCTGCTTTTGCAACATTAATTCTCCCAGCACCAGTTGCTGTATATTTCCCTTGATAAAATCAGGAGGAAAACATCTAATCTGACGTGACAAACTCATTGTATCAGAAGTCATTCCTGCTTTAAAATGTGTGTCATATGACTAAACACCCTGCTCAGGGTACAATGCACCCCACAGTAAAATTGGACAGAGCTCATCCTCAAACGCCCTGCCAAAAATACTCCTAACAAAGGCCAACAAGAAAACATAATTCAAATGAGGGACATCTGTTCTCTGATGTTTGCAGACGATGACTGGATCAAGTGTCTGCATAAAGGATAATTATTTTCTGCAGATGGTTTGATCTCGTATTTTAAACATTGTAAAAAATTGTTGTCCCAACTCTGTAAAGGATGCGGGGTTTTGCTAGCATGAGGCCTCTTTCCTATCCTCTGGTAGATTTTATAAATGTAAAGGTAACTAAAACTATAAAAAGTGTAGTTTTAACTATAAAGAGTTAAAAATATTCACCTCGGACACACACAACACACATTTTTAAGTTCTGTTCTTCCATCTTTTCCTGTTAAATTGCCGGATACCCAGTTAACTCCGTGTGACATTTTGTTACAGGAGAATGGCAAAGCGAAGCAGGTATGTGTTGTGCAAAGGGATCCCCAGCAGAGTCCGGAGGGGTCCATCTCCAAAACCAGCGGCACAGCATGGCTGATCCTCAAATGGCCTCCAAGAGGTGGTGCTTCCCTTGGGAAGACGGTGACCTCAGGCAAGAGGGGCCCTTCAGGGAGCCCAGGGATCAGCCAGGACAGAGCAGCCTGCAGTCAGCAGGTGTCCGAAGGTGGGAACCCCAACCCCCCCAGCCATCTCCGAACACCTCCTCCAAAGGAAATGCTCCGGCGCTGCTGATCAGGGAAAACAGTGATGAGATGCTTTTGGTTTTGCACACACCAAGAAATGACTGCGGTTTTGGAAACAACACACTTGGATGCTTGGAATGGAAAGGATTTCTCCTTGTCTTAGTTTCTAACAAAGTTACACTTCTCGTAGTGACTTCTGTTAGAAACTAAGACACTCGCCTTGGTGCCATGGGCACCTGAGAGAGAGGAGGTGCCAGGCTGTCCGGGTGCGGGCAGGCATCTCTCCGTCCGTTTTTGCAGAATTAACGCTGGGTCATTTATTTTTGCGGTCGGAGGAACTAAGACGTGGAGTGTTTCAAACCCAAGAGCAGGGTCTGGAGCACGAGGCGCAACCAGGAGCGGAGGAGTGCGGCCCGCCCTGGCCCCTAAGGGCCGCACTACATTTCCCAGCGCGCCCCGGGCGGCGGTGAGGGGCAGGGCCGGGGGAGGAGGGGCCCCTTCCGGGTTGGCGCCTGGCGGGGCGGGGCGACCGCCGTGTGTTTACTTCCGGCCGCCCCAGTGCGCGAGTGTCAGAGCGGAGGGACCCGGCCGCCG